>LFMI01000799.1:37471-66705 GCA_001050175.1 Trichoderma parareesei | reverse complement strand
AAAAAAAAAAAAAAAAAAAAAAAAAAAAAAAAAAAAACCTAGCAACTCACATAGAAAGCGATTGGCAGTAAAAGGATAGAGAATAGGTGGTTCGCGTCGCACAAGAGGTAAATTGCACTGCACTTCCTAAATAGGAAGCTCTCGATTTGGCAAGTTACACGATCTTGCCCGAACGTGTATCGCTTCATGTGAGTCCTTCCTTCCGATTGTCAATCTTTGTCAGCCTCTTCATGGTTCGTTGCCTCAGGCAAGGACTGGAATGGCATAGGCCAGCCTCGTCGTCTTCAATTTTCCCATCATTTCCTCTTCTTGATCACTACTATAATTGTCATCTCCCTTGCACTTCACCTCTGCGCCCTTAAGCGATGCTACAGCAGCAATCTTCACACGCCGAAAAAGCCTTGCGATGTCCCCCTTCCAGGACAAGTTCAACGGGTCCGTCAGCCCGCTTGTGCGGCTATTGCCCGTCGAGATCCGCGTCTATTGGCTGCGCGAGGCAGAAGCCGGCGCTTAAGCGCTGCCGTTGCAGGTGGAGATTGGCCGGGTTTCAAGCTATGTTGTCTGCAGCAAGGGTGTGTGAGCCGAGCCGGGCTGAGCTGGAACCAACGGGTTTGGGAGATGTGGTGGTAACAGCCTGATGCGGAGGACGAGGTGACTGAGTGTTAGAGGCGGGAGTATATCTGCTGTTGGTTGTTAGATTAAGCTATCTTCACGGGTTGCAGATTCGTCTCCTGGGTTGTATCAGATGGGGGCCTCCATCGAGCATTTAATATGCAAGATGCGCCCCCGTGGTTGGGCTTCAGCCTTTTTGCTCTATCTCTCATCAGGTTTCCTTTTCTTTTGTGTTTTCTTCAGTTGTTTGGTTTCTCGGATACCCCAGCGGTGCAGTTCCTTTGTTATCAATCCGTTTCTATGTTCCTCTTTCTTTACTTCTTTTCTGCGGTCTCTTCCTCGACTTCCGTTTCTCGTCAAATCCACGGCGTCTCTTGTTTAAGATATACGACGAAATAGGTTCAAAAAATGGCGACTCGAGCTGAGCTTGAGCCTCTATCGCCCTCGACGGGTGTAGAGCAACCAACGACATACGACTTCACATACACAAATCATGTGCAAAAGGAGCCGAAAAAGAAGTTATCGTCTCCCGGATGGATGGCCAGATGGAGGAGATCAAGGAGGGGTCAGTGATATATGAAAGTCACGGCCAATCACGGCGGAATGCATGCTCACCGAAATTCCAGTTGGCGATGCTTCTCCTTCCTGCGGACATGGATGGAAACCGAGTACGATGAAGGCTCCTGTCCTGATCTCATTCGCCATATCATCCGTCATCATTATTGTCCTTCTCGAAGTCCTCGCACAGAGAAGCCAGAAGTTCGGCGGCCTCTCGCTGGTTGACGATGCCGACGAAATACCCTCCGCTGTCAATCTCACCTATCTCTACCTCCCTACCATCATTGCGGTTCTTTACAGTCTGGTGTGGAACTGGATCGATCTCGACATCAAGCGTATGCAGCCCTGGACAGAAGTGTCCAAGCCAGATGGTGCAACTGGTCGACAGTCAGTCTTTCTAGACTATCCAGTGGACTTTGTAGCCTTCGTTCCTTTCAAGGCTGCGAAACAGAGGTACGATACCGACCTCTTCCATATACTAGCCTCTATCGGAGCTGAATACTAAGTAACAACTAGGCATTGGGCAGTGTTCTACTCGGGGACCATTATGGTGCTCATCTTCTGGATGGTCACGCCCCTGCAGAGTTCCTGTCTAGGGACTGGTTCCGTCCTGATGAATAACACTGTCAGCATGTCAGCACCATCTGTCTTCATGGATCCGTTGACTCAAGCGACTGACATGGACCAATCCGTGATGAACTCTGGGTATGCCATTACCTGGCTGGAGAGGCCCTATCCCGCCTTCACGGCCCCCGACTATGCATTGATGCCTTTTCAGCCGGCGCAGCCTGTGGAAGGCAACGTAGCCAACTTCACCGGCACAACCACAAAGTACTGGACAGACTTGAAGTGCTGGCCAGCGGAGGTAGAGCAGACATATTCTGGCCCATCCATGTACGCGAACACCATGGGGACCTACAATTTCATCAACGGTATGGGCTGTAATGCGTCCAAAATTGTTGCAAGATCCCTATCGTCCGAGCACCAGATGATGTATATTCCCTACCAAGACAGCGCTTGGGGAGAAGTTGCACTCAGTTGGACCTGCTCAGATGACGCGTTCAACCAGTTCCTCGCAACATGGCTGCACTTTGACAATTCTACAAACTCGAGCGATATTTCCGCGTTGTTCTGCGAAACTTCCTACTACAAACAAAACGTGTCGGCTTCGGTCCAGCTGCCAGGATTTGTACCTGTCGATGATTCGATCACGCCTCTATCACCCCCCGAGCCTCTTCAGGTGACAGAATTCAACACCTCGGCGTTCGAGTATCTTGTTGGAAACGGAATGACGTCGGTGTTCGTGGACAAGGATTATCCGTTCACACATCTTCTCGACCTCAACACTCACTTGGAAGGTTTTGGGCTTCCCTATCCATTTTCCCCTATGCTGGGCATCATGGTGGGCTTGCAGAACTATACCATTGAAGCATATCAGAACAAGACCTTGCTAGGCGATGCGTACCGTATGGCGCACAGGTTGATGTTTTCCGTGGCCTTTCACTCCATGCTTGTGAACAGCACAGCTTCGGATCTCACAGATGGAAACGTCTTTGTGGTGAAGTATGGCATCATCGTCAGCCGCGTCTTTACTGCCCTGGTGGAAGGTGGCCTTGCTCTGGTTACTATACTGACCATAGTATTGCTTTGGGTCTGTCATGGTAACCCAACTCTGCTATCGTCAGATCCCGCATCACTAGGTTCTCTCATTGCTCTCATTCAAAAGAGCCCGCGTTTATTGAAAACGTTCAACGGCAAAGGCAACTTGACCGCTGGCCAGCTCAAAGAACAACTCGGTGATTGCAGATTCAAGCTATTCTGCCAATGCCAAGATGCCTCTGGACCGACGAGGCTTGAGCTGCTGGAGACTCCCAGTCAAGCAGAGGCGCAGCCGTCAGGCGAGAACTCTGGTCGAGCTGGGTCGGACCAGACGGGCCATTATCTGCCCATCAAGCCTTTTGCTCTGCGAAAGGTCGTGGGGCTTGTATTTGCTGTGTGCCTATGCGCCGCTGTCGCCGTGATCTCATATCTGTGGCATCAAAACAGCGTCCTGGGAGGTAAGTACAGGCAGGCATCGAGGGGTGAGCAGGTATTCGAGGAAGGAAACTCATTCACGTTTCTAGGTCTTGTGCGCCCTTCGACGAACTTTGAGGTCAATCAACTTTTGACCAGTTACATTCCCACCATATTCTCGACCTTGGTCGAACCGTTTTGGGTCATGCTTAATAGATATCTATGCCTCTTGCAGCCTTTTTACGACCTCACGTCTGGACGGGGGACAGCTAAACGCACGATTGAAGCTCGTTATACCGCGCTACCCCCACAGCTTGCTGTCTGGCGCGCACTTCGATCCGGCCACCTCCTTCTCGGGGCCATTTGCATCATTGCTCTCTTGGCCAACGTTCTCGCGGTAGGGCTCGGTGCGATCTTCAATGACAATCCTATACAGAAAGTCTATCCTGTTGTGATGACGCCTCAAAAGCAACCAAATTTCGATCCAGCCGGCCTCGATGATGTTTTCCATCACGCTATATATGGGCTCCCAACCGCCTACGAAGAGCCCATGTACGCCCTCATGGCGAACTGGACCGCGGGAGCCCCTTTGCCGCCATGGACTACGGCCGAGTTCACTTATCTTCCAGTAAACATCACATCTATTACGCCCTCGGAAGACGATTTATATACCGTAACAACAACTGGATTCGGAGTGGACCCTCAGTGCGTCTCTATGGGCACCATCATCTCGAAGGACACTCCACCGACGGTGAACACGTCATTTGGCCGATCAGAGCCTTTACCGAAAGGCTGTCCCAAGGAATACTTGATCGAAAGTCTGTTATACAACAACACGATGTACACAATGCCCGAAGGACGAGCAGCATCTGAGATTGCAAGCACCATGACACCCGACAATGCTGTTGGGAACAGTGGCGGAACTTCTTGCGAACACTCACTTCTTGTGGGCTTCTCCCGAGCCGACATCAAGAATCGAACGGGCGTGATGAATACATCGCTTGTCATGTGCAGTCCGGTTTACAAAGTGGCCGATTTCCGGGTCCAATTCGACAGTACGGGACACATCAAAAACGCGACGCCAGTCAGCGACTTTACATTCCCATCCTTGATACCATATGTGGACGCATCCAACACCTCTAACCAACCATTGGTCCTCAACCAAGTCAATATCGGCCTTCAAGCTGTCACCCCTTACTGGCATAACGACACCGTCTCACACAGCTGGTTGATGTATCTGCTAAAGCTATACAGCGGAAACACCGATCTCTTTGATGCTACGAAGCCGATGCTCGAGCCGGAGCAGTTGGTCCCCCTGATGACAGACGTCTACAAACGGCTCTTGGCAATGGTTTTCACGCTCAACCGAAACATCTTTGTCGACGCAGAGAAGGGAACCACCGTGATGGGAAACCGCACCGTCACCGAGACGCGCATCTTCGTTTCGCCGACCGCATTCATCACCAGCACCACCATCCTCAGCCTCTACATCATCATGGTCTTCTTCTTCTACGGCTGGGGCGTCACGTTCTTCCTCCCTCGAATGCCCACCAACGTCGGGTCGCTGATAGCGTACATCGCGCCCAGCAAGCTGACGCGCGAGTACGACCCGGATAAGGGCGAAGAGGAGGACATGGCAAAGGGCGACAAGGCGACATCAAAGTACAGCTTTGGGCGATTCGTCGGGAGCGATGGAAAGGCGCATATCGGCATCGATTACGCGGACCGGGTGATCCCGGTGAATCCGACTTCTCTTGAAAGGGGGGACACGAGGCAGGGTTCGGGGTTCTTGAGGAGGAGGTTGTTGAATGAGAAGAGGACGAAGAGGCTTGAGGCGGACAATTGGCTATGAGGAGGAGATGATACCCCTTTGTAGATTGTTCAAGAAATGTGGAAAGCCATTACTACAGATGGAGACTCGGACTCGATGCCTTGGTGTTTTCTTGTTTCCATTGCGCGTTTGGCTCCCTACCAAAAGGTTGTTAATCTCGCACTGACACGGCAACCTCCCCCGACTAGATAGATGTCAGAAGCGGAAGGCCAGGCGTTCTCGCAATTGTCTATAGGTAAACACCCAATCTTCACACATACTCCAATGGAATTACAAAACAAGGCAAGGTACGGAATCGAAGACGAGTGTATGCCAAACATGTGTATATTTGTGATGATTGCTCCCATCTCATGAACGGGGGTATCTATATATGCTGCTCATCATGACGAGAAAAAAAAAAGAACGAAACAAGTGGTCAACCCAATCCAACTCGGTCGCAACGACCTAGAGAAGCAGAAAAGAAATGAAAAGAGTGAATAATGTACAAGCTTTAGAAAGATCACCAAGCCTAATCCAAGCTCGCCGGTGCCACGGCATGATAGAAGAAGTCGCGAATCTCAAACCCCAAAGATTGACCGGGTTCCCTATGCCCAAATGCTTTTGTAAAAGACAAACGATTTGAAAGTTTCTGAAGAAAACGGTCGCCCGCGCCTCAGGCGTGTTTACGAACGCTTGGCACGGCGCAGGGTCCTCTTGCCTCGCTTGGTAACCATCTTGAGGTTATCAGCCTGTCCGGCTTGGCACTCAGTTCCAGCAGCCAGAGACTGAACAGCAGACCAGGTGCCGCTGGCACAGCGCTGGAACTGGCTTCCGCCGACGCAGTTCCACTCGCCCTCGGAAGAGCAGGCAGTTCCAGCGGCAAAAGCACCGCTGGAGCCGGAACCAGAGCTAGGAGACGCGGGAGCAGGGGCAGGAGCAGCGGAGGGGGTGGGAGCCGGGGCCTGAGATTGGACAGGGAGGTTGACCAAGGGAGCCGAGGTGGCGGCGGGCTGAGAGGCGGCGGGCTGGGAAGCCGGAGGCTGAGGTGAAGCAGGCGAAGCGGCCGTAGGCTGAGGCGTAGCCGGCTGCGTAGCCGGATCCTGTCCACCAATGGGCTTGGTGATGAAGACGGCACCAGGAGTGACCTGAGGATTCGACTGAGAAGACTGAGCTGGGGCAGCGGTGGGGACAGGGACCGTTGCAGTGCTTCCATAGCCGAATGGGCAGAACTCCGTCGAAGTCGGGCCCTTGAAGGCGTCCGTTGCTCCGTTCATCTTGACGACATCCGCTCCAGGTTCAGGGAACAGAAGGTCAGTGTCAGCAATAGTGCTGCATTTGTCTCCGTCAAAGATGTTGGCAACGAACATGTCGGGGAGCGTGTTGAGGAAGTCTGCAGAGCCGCCTGATCCAGTGACGGTCAGGGGAGCACAGTTCATGTACATCTCACGGTTGCCGACCTTGTTGAACCAAGTCCAGGCGAGGGTGTATTTGCCAGACGCCAGCTCATCGGGAATGGTGAAGTTGTACTTGTAGGGGTCAATCGCGGCCGCGTTGTCACCCATGTTGCCGACCTGGTCTTGTGCAGGGCAGCCACCCTCGATAGACTTGATGACCTTCCAGACGGAGTTTTTGTCGGGCTGAGCGTCAGTAGTGACGGAGACCTGGCAAGAACCACCGCCGTGAACAGCGCTGCCAACAAACGAGAGCTGCTGGGTGCTGCCCTGAGCGTACACGTTGCTGGCACCCTCGAGGTTGTAGGAACCGCTACCTCCAATCTTGCAAGGGAAATCGGAACCGTCAGGCTTGAGAGGGGCGTTGTCCAGGCCAGACTGGCCGTAGGGGACCGGGTTGGACATCTTCATGTGGGCACTGGCGGCCGTAGCCAACGCAGTGATGGTGAAAAGCTTGGAAAACATTTTGAAAGAGGGTATAGATAATAACAGAGTCTAACTCGTACCAGACGAAGAAGGCTCGTGTGTTGTAGTGGTATATGTTGTCGTCAAGATGAGAAAGAATGCTTGAGAACTCGGAAACGTGATATAAAAGATATCACAGATCTTTATTGCTCCCTTTTTTTTTCGGAGGTTTTGAAAGGCTTCAGGGTTGGATAGCGAGCAACCAGGCTGGCGTATGCAAATGAAGGCTTGAGAGATGGAGCAAGTAAAATGAAGAACAAAAACAAGGACTAGCCTCGCGTAAGAATGAAGGAGAGTGAGTCTTGACGACGACCACTTTGAAGGAAGGACTGGGTGACTGGAGATGTCTGGAACAAGAGAAACCCAGGGCAAGGTTGGGATGAGACCTTCATCTTATACATTGCGTGCCGCATAATGGCACGGTGGAGGAGGACTGGTCCAAGCAGCCGTACCCCTAGATCATGACTAGCACAAAGCAAGCAAGGGTTGCCCGATGTAGCTGCAGGAACAGAGCGACGAAGGAGTCATTGGCGAGGCAGGGGACTGGGCCCAGTCAGGGACATGGGATGGCTCGCATGTTGCGCTCCAGCAGCGGCGGCGGGAACGCTCACGGAGAAGCAGACCCTCGGGGAAAGGGGGTTCCTGTCCAGTAGAGCACAGCTGCGGGCTGAATATCTCGCGGCTTGGAGGCACGGCGGACCACTAGTGCGGGCTTCCCATCGAAGGGAGTGCCCTTGGAGGCGCAGTGATAGGCTGGAGTCGTCGTTTCAGAATCTCGAGAGCAGCGCCCGAAGTGGACGGAGGAGAGTGGGCATCAACCGAAGACCCCAGAAGCCAAGTAGAGCTAGCATCAGCCAAAGTCGAACCCCCTGGATAACCTTTGCGTGGCCTCTCTCATTCTCTCTCTTCCTCTGGTTTCCTCATCCTTCACAAGCAAGTTTGCCACCACCAGCTGCTCAATGCGACGCTGTGGCTAGCACATACCGCGGGCAGGAATGTGCACCGAGTTTGTCCCGGACAGGGGTCAGACACCTCTGGTCTGTGGTCCGTGGGTTGGATTATGCGCGAGGTGGACCAACCTTGCCACGGCCTGATCTTCAGACTAGGAATATTATTCCAAGTCCCTTGAGCAATCATTCGAGCCGTGTTTGAATATGGAAGCCTGCTTGAAGGATTGCAATTCGGCGGCCTGACCGGCGTACGTACGAGTTTGCTCGAAGGTACTCCGTAGAACAGTCAAGGTAGCATTTGGAAAGGAGTAAAACGTAGGCACCTTCAATTGCGGGGGGGGAGAGCCCAATTCAGAATGCTACCCTGCCCGCGCTGGTACTCGTCCTTGTACCTGCTGGACGCATCGTGACACCATGGCCGCCAATTGGGCCGAGCCGAACCCTTGGGTTCAGATATTCTCGGAGGCCACCAAACGATAGCACGAGACTGCACCTCGTAGCCCATTGGTAGGCTCCACAGCCGTCACGCACTCCCCGGTCCAACGTTCACAATTGGCCACGCCATGCCGAGCCATGGCATAGAGAAAACCAGTGAGGACAGCTCGCACCATGGATCTCCATGTGCTCCGGCACAGACGGCTGAAGCGACTTAGGCGCCAGGTTCCTCCTGCATCAGCCGCCAGCATCAGAAAACCAGTTGGTGATATCCGGCGTACCACGTTTGCTGTCTTGCGCTGGCGCCGAGGGGGATGCACCGCGTCCCTGAGCTACTGCAGCTGCAAGAACAAACGGAGCTTCTGGCGTAATAACGAGGCAGACTTGTAAGCCGTCTTGCCACACACCTCTGCTTCGGTAGCGGGGATGTGAGCCTCAGGGTTTGGATGCACCAAAGGCAAAGCTGGCCAAACCGAGGAATGTCACTTTTTCAGAGCATGCAGTACGGAGTGCGTGCGTCTATCCTCGTATGAGAAACGGGCAGTTGTCTCCAATCACTGGGATGGTGCGCGGAAGTCGGCATCGCGTCAAGAAAGCGGCTTCATGCGTTAACCGCCAATGGCCAGGAAAGACGAAGAGAGAGACGAAAGCGATATTGCTGCGTTTCATGCCCATCTTGACTGTTTTGCTGAGCTGCGACTTGCGAGGGTGCTGGAAATACTGTTGTTCCAAAGAGCCTGGGATGTGGGGACGGTGCACGGGGAATTTGGCCAGCCAAAAGGCCAGGATACTACACAGATTGGGATCGGCCGCGACCCGAAATGTAATGCTCTGTTGGTCCGATGGCAATTGCTTGTTCGACGATGCTGGCTCTTGGGATGTTCGCTTCAACATCGTTGCGTGCTCTATGGACTGCTTGGAGTCCCATGGTAAGGCATGGATACCAGCATATCGGTGTATCTCATGCCTCTTCCCTTGCGCTGGAAATCAGAGTCGTGAAGTCCGGCAACTGCCAGCCGAGGCTGCACTGCCGCACTGAACGAGGCAAAGGGGCGCTCGCCACCTCGTGGTCACTATGCAGGTGGCAGTGGTGTGTACGCGTCGTACTCGTAAAATGCATCGTGTCGCAGCGTCGGTACATGTCTACGCTCTGACATGCCATCCCACGCCACAAGGAAAAAGACGCGTATTCAATAACACGGAAATGTCTCTGCGCGAACAGTCGTCCCTCCATCAGATCTCAATGCGACGCTGGAAGAGGAAAACTTCTTCTCAGACCTCGTCCCTGGGAATGCAGGGTCAAGGGGGCTGGTGGCAGGGGTTTCTAATACCTCATCAGCAGGGTTACCTACGCAGAACTAGCCTCTCTTGCCGTGGGGTTGAATCGACTTCTGGTGAAACAAAGGCTCGTTTCATGGTCAGCAGCTTCTTTTCCGTGCCTTGTCTCGATCTGGCTTGGGCCGATGCCGTCTTCCATCGACTTGGACGCTTCTGCCAGTCACCTCTGCCGTATTCCGGGCATCGCAGACGACAACAGCAAGCCGGATAGGGATGATCCTTGACTGACGGTGCGTAATGGCGGCGAACGGGCTGAATCGCAGGGCGCCAAATCTGGCACCGGACGCGGATTCGCAGCAGGCTAGCGGTGATGGCTGCAGGTCGTTTGGGCTTTTCGTTTCGTTTCGACGGCTAGTGTGAATGTCATAGGCGCTGAGGCTTGAGCAAGTCGACGAGCTGCAGACCAGTCGGAGCCGCTGAAGCCTTGTCGATGTCCCGAAGTTGACGCCTGAGGGTGAGCGAGCGGGTTGGTTGGTGATGTTGCAGCCCGGCTTCCTCACCGCCTCGGGGCTCTCAGCTCAGGTACTATTACAGTATTACGGAATACCTTAGTAAGGTACCGCATAAGGCTCTGACGTATTTGGTGCCTGCCCAACGGCAACTCGGGGCGTCAGGTCCAAGCTGCACCTTCCTTCTAGCTTCCAAGCCAACAACTGGGAAGCTGTTGAGCCTATAGCGGTCCGTAGCGCCTACCCAGTTCGATAGCTCCAGATCCTAGCGGCGCATCTGTGCTTCAATAGCCGCCTGAGGCTCTGCTGGAGCCGGAGGAACGTGCGCGTATGTCTGACGTTTGATGTTGAAGCTGTTGTGATATCACTGTGTTGGACTCACTCATGATACTAAGGTACTCATCAGATACTGTACTGCACATGCTGGAAGACTGCATTAGCTAAGCAGAACTGCGTCGGGTTGCTGCCGTGGGTATTACAGCAGTACTTGTCGCTTGCATGTAACCATTCTTCGTGGATCAAAGTCTAGGGTCTGGTTACATTGATGGTAACGTACCAGCACTTACATGTGGAAGCAGCCGAAATCCCCAACTAATGCCATATTATCCTACAAAAGAAAAACAGAAACTCAATCACACAACAGCCAAGACGGCTTAATATGATGAAGACTAGAAAATTGAAATTGCTGGGACGTCGGCTCCGACAGGCCCAAGTTCTGCGGAACCACCGCATGAATCTCTGTGATTGCTCAATGCCAGAAGCCCCTGTGCTTGGCATCGCCCTGCGGCTCCAATCAATGCCGTCGTCCCTCCTTGGCCGCGGGCTCAGTAATATCGCAACGAGACACAACAGGCTCCTCTTTCATACTGACTATTGATGAGGCTGTCGGCTGAGGCTTCTCTTCTCGGCTCGAGAATTCATCACAAGTTGCATCCGGACATTGCAATATCCATTGGCTACCTTATGTACCTATCCTATCAACGCCTCAGCGGCAGACCCATCGCTCCGAAGCCACAATAAACATTCCACCCTCGCAATCTCAATTAATTCACATTTAAGCTTCTTTGAACATTGCACCGCTTACGGCAGGTCATAGACTGCGAGCTACCTCGGTATCAGGGTCCGAAATGCTCTTTTTTCCGGTGCTACCGTCTACCTTCTTGATTCGGTAATGGTGTGCGTTTCTGGAAGATTGCCTTGCCGGCCTGTGACAAAATAATTATTGTTAATTCTAGTCGTGTTTATATAGATTACGCAATTATGTGGCCAGTTGAAGAGAGAACAAGCTCTATAGTAGGTAAGTAAGCAAGATGGGTCAACGAGCTGCAACAGGCAAGCTCACGACAGAACGGTTTCCAGCATTGTAGTCAAGCCATTTGAAGTCAACGTTTGTTGAGCGCTGATGCCGTACCGATACAGCATTTGGTGCAACCCGAAAAGTAAGAGCTTGATGCTAAATTGGCCCAGTGAATAACATATGAGAATCGGGTAAAGCTTTGTTCCTTTCATATCTACCCATGTTCGCAATATACGACGATGTGCAAGGCTTGGTATGAGAAGCGTATTGAGAAGCGTATGGGGAAACGCAAACCGGGATCTTTACTTCGAGCATGTGAAACGGCGCGATTGTTGGATCATACCTACACAGCAATTACCCATCCTGTCATGTTAATAGCACGGGAGGGACAAGGCGATAATCCCTGCAAACTCTAGAGAAGAGTCCGGATGTATCATTGTCTTCCTCTATATAACATGCCAAGGATCCAGAGTCTTGACAAGGTTCGTCTATCCATCAGTCTACCACCCGAATGATCATCATCCGACGTACATCCACACCTGATGTGTAGTCGCTCAGCGTACGATGCTCAAGGATTCAGGTTGTTTTCAACAACTGCCTTCTCCTCTACATCTGCAAATTAGCAAACGTGAATCTCTCAAAGGGGGCGTAGTAATAGCAGCTCAAGGAGTTACCTTCTGAGAACGCCCAGTCACCTCGGGTCCACATCTTCATCTTCTGCTCGCGGAACTCTTCAAAGTCCCATTCACGCTTCTCAAGCTGGTCGGGGTTGAGAAAGACGTAAACGTCCGCCTCCTTGACCTCTCCCTCAACTTCCTTCCCGTCCTCCATCTTCAAGAGCCTGACCTTGACCTTGACCCGCTTATACTCATCACCCTCAAAGACGTCCAGCTTGTGAATGTTTGCGTCAGTCAATCCAGTCGCGTACATGCCTCGCACGCAGTGGCCTGGCTCTTCGACAATGGCGGGATAGTCTGCATATTGGACCCTGTGGCGGCAGTAGCCATCCAGAATGGCCGGAGTGAAGGTATGCAGGTCCTGGATTGCCTTTGGGGGCTGCTTGTCTGCGTAGCAAACGCTGAAGAAGACCTCTGGTGCCATCTGCTGCAGTTAGTATCCTTCCTGTCAGCGTCTGTGGGTTGAAAGAGTTTCTTTACCAGAGTGCCTACAATATCACCGGTTGTATTAGTCAAATAGCCCAGAAATTCCAGAAAAGTCCAGAGCAAGAGATCTGGTACACACCATAGAAGAAAGCTGCGTATTCACCACTCATCGTGTATCAGTTATTGTGAGTGGTCGCTTTGTGTTGCTTTGCGTTGATCGTTGCCGCTATCGGACTTTCAGCGGTCTAGGTTAGGATGGCACTCGAGAGTTGACTTTCTGATGTTGACCCGGGCACAAGAAGAGCAATCAAGACGGTGGACGCGATGCTGGCTTTATAGAAAGAATATAGAATGAAAAGTGAAAGAATTTCGAGAAAAAAGTCGCTTTGTTGTCTGGTTGATGTCGGCTTTCTTTGTTATCTGCTCGGCTGTGCTCGAAGACTTCCCCGCCGTCTCGATAGCTTCTAGTGGTGGGGTTCCGGAGCTCCTCTTTGTTCACAGAGCGCGACAGCAGAACCCTGGATTACTCCGACGGTGATCGAGGCCGATCAGGTATTTGGCTTTGTCAACTCGACAGTGCACAAAAAAACTTGCAAAGGTGAGATCTGAGAAGATAAGAAGATGAGAGGCGGAATTGAGAAAATAGAAGAGACGAAGAGAGATATCGGCACTTGAGGCCGGATGTCAGAGTCAGACTTCAGTGACATCTGTGACCTCAGAAGTTTTCTAGCTGGGCTGCTACGCGGGGCTTGATCAAAGGTAGTGCTATTCGAGTGAATCAAGTCCATCGGATGCCTACAGGTCTACTACTGATGTACTTAGGTAAGACGTAATATGTTGATGATCATGGCATATTGATAACTTCAAGGTTCTTCAACAGAAAGTGATTCTGAATGGGGCTCGAAGCTGGTACGATCAAACGCAAAAGCTCCCGATCCGGCGCTAGAGCCCTATCGATAAGATAGGGCTAGGTTCACACCGCAGATAAGAGGCGTGCGCATGGGCTAGCGCCCCGGAAAATCATTGACACGCCGCCTAGCGCAATTGGTTTTGGCGACGACGGTGCCCAGTTCTGCTCGAAGTCTGGAAAATTCACGGGCGTCACGGTTCAAGCTTCGATTCGCAAACTGAGACTGAGCCGCCCAAGGCTGCGAAACCCCCATCTCCTGCGGTCGCCTTTCCACCACCACCTCCGCGCAGACGCCTATCCTTACCTGCGCAGCGACCCTTTGGCAGTATTGCATCGCCTCAGGTGGGATTTTTTTAGCTGGGGCTTGCCTTAACCACAGCTTTATTGCGTCCCGCAGCACTTTCGTGAGCTCTCGCGGCGCGTCCTGGTCCCGCCTCGTCCTCAGCCTTGCTGCGAATCGACGTCCCCGGCATCGCCTCGCCATCGCTTCCGCGGATGGAAGCCAGAGCTGCGTCTCGCGGACGCCAATAATGCAGCCATGTCGGGAACTACTATTGACGATGTCGTAAAGCGACTCAGCACCTCGGATATAGGTACGACAATGCCGCCGCTGCCCCTCCGCTGTCCCCTGCCAACGCCGCCTCCGTCCTGTCGCATGCCTCAACCCCCATCTCCCCATGCTAACCTGCTGCTGATCAACAGAGACCCGACTCAAGGTGGAAGCCGCGACCACCTTGCGCGACAGCCTGGACGCCTACACCACTGGCCCCATCTACGAGCCCTTCTTGAGACGGCTGATGCCCATCTTCATCAACATTCTGCGTGGACCATGCATCTTCCAAAGCAACTCCCCGGAGCAGGTAAGGATCTTGTGGGATGATCTGGGACCAAGTGAAGCTGACGGTCCATGGTAGAAACTCCGCAACTGCATCCTCGAGGTGCTTCACCGACTCCCAACTGGCATGTCGCCTCCCGAGCCGTTCAAGCCTTACGCCGAGGAGATTGTCGATCTGCTCATGCAGTTAGTTCGAACCGACAACGAAGATAACGCAACTCTATGCGTCAAGATTATATCCGACATCATGCGGCATCAGCATCAGACCTTACAGAGCAAGGTCCAGCCTTTCCTGACCCTCATCCAGGAGCTCTTTGACCAGATGGAGAGGGTCGTCCACGAGCAGCTCGACAATGCGTCTCTCGCCCCGAATCCCCAGCCTGGTGCACCGTCAACACCAGGCAGCACACAAGCCAACTTCCAGTCGCCTCGGCCAGGCTCTCCGGTAGCCTCAGTGACTGAGCTTGGCGCAGATCCACAGCAGCAGAATCGACCGCTTCTCAAGGGAATGCAATCCTTCAAGGTCCTTTCGGAATGCCCAATCATCGTCGTCTCCATATTTCAAGTCTACCGCAACACTGTGCAGCTTAATGTGCCTAGGTTTGTGCCGCTTATCAAGGGCTTCCTGTCACTCCAAGCAAGCGCTCAGAAGCAGGCCCACGAGGAGGCTGCTGCCAGGGGCGACATTCACACGGGTGTGAGCCCAGGGATTAAGAACCGTGCCGCGTTCGGCGATTTCATCACCGCCCAGATCAAGACCATGAGCTTCTTAGCCTATCTCCTCCGCCAATACGCCTCTCAGCTCAAGGACTTCCTACACTTATTACCCGATATAGTGATTCGATTGCTCAAAGACTGCCCGCGGGAGAAATCGGGCACGAGAAAGGAGCTCCTCATTGCGATTCGGCACATTATTAACTATAATTTCCGAAAGATCTTTCTCCCCAAAATCGACGAACTCCTGGATGAGCGCACATTGACGGGAGACGGTTTGACTGTTTACGAGACGATGCGGCCTTTGGCGTACAGCATGTTGGCAGATCTGATTCACCACGTCCGCGACTCATTGACTCCGGAGCAGATTCGCAAGACGGTGGAGGTGTATACAAGAAATCTCCAGGACAACTTTCCCGGCACCAGTTTCCAGACCATGAGCGCGAAACTGCTTCTCAACATGGCTGAGTGCATCGCGAAGCTTCCGAACAAGGTGGACGCAAGGCATTATCTCATGATGATTCTCAACGCGATTGGAGACAAGTTCGCCGCCATGAATCGACAATACCCGAACGCTGTCAAGCTTTCCAAGCTCTATCACCAGCAGGCCGAGGCTGGCGCCCCCGAAACATACCTTGCCGATAAGGAGCACCCGCCGGACTGGGACGAAACGGACATCTTTTCAGCAGTGCCCATCAAGATCTCCAATCCAAGAGATAGGGGAGCTGACCCGGTTGGGGACAACAAGTTTCTTTTCAGAAATTTGATGAATGGGCTCAAGAACACCTTCTATCAGCTGAGGACATGTAACATTGGCACGCCGATTGACCCTCAGAATGCGCCGCCACACTGGCAAGAGGTTGCTTACGGCTTCACGGCCGAAGAGGTCAATGTCATTATCAAGCTGTTCCGGGAGGGCGCGTATGTCTTTAGGTACTATGAGATAGAGAAGCCCGCCACCGAGAATCAGTACGTCTCGCCTGTCGAGTATATGGCCAACTTCTACATGGTCTCGAGCAGCAAGGAGGAAAAAGATCTTCTCGAGACGTTTGCCACGGTCTTCCATTGCATCGACCCGGCCACCTTCCACGAGGTCTTTCAGCAAGAGATCCCGCACCTTTACGACATGATCTTCGAGCATACCGCTCTCCTCCATATCCCTCAGTTCTTCCTTGCCAGCGAGGCGACGTCCCCGAGTTTCTGCGGCATGCTCCTGCAGTTTTTGATGGAGCGGATCGACGAGGTTGGCTCAGCGGACGTGAAGAAATCCTCCATTCTGCTGCGGCTTTTCAAGCTGGCATTTATGGCAGTCACTTTGTTTGCCACGCAGAATGAGCAGGTTTTGCTGCCCCATGTGGTCAACATCGTCACGAAATCCATTGAGCTGTCTACCAAAGCGGAGGAGCCCATGAACTACTTCCTGCTTCTACGATCCCTCTTCAGGAGCATTGGCGGTGGCAAATTTGAGCAACTCTACAAACAGATCTTGCCGTTGCTGGAGATGCTTCTGGATGTTCTGAACAATCTTCTAATGGCTGCGCGAAAGCCTTCAGAGCGAGATCTCTACGTTGAGCTTTGCCTCACCGTTCCAGCTCGTCTCAGCCATCTGCTGCCGCATTTGAGCTTTCTCATGCGTCCCTTGGTCGTGGCGCTGCGGGCCGGAACAGATCTTGTCGGCCAGGGATTGAGAACTCTGGAGCTTTGTGTTGACAACTTGACAGCGGACTATCTGGATCCCATAATGGCACCTGTCATCGATGAGCTGATGACCGCCCTCTTCGATCATCTCAAACCCCATCCCTACAGCCACTTCCATGCGCATACCACCATGCGCATTCTGGGAAAGCTAGGGGGTAGAAATCGCAAGTTCATGACGGGCGCGGTTCCTCTCACATACACCAACTATGCCGATGATGCCTCGAGCTTCGATCTACGGCTCATTGGGTCCAAGAAGGACAGAGCCTTCCCAGCCGACCTGGGCATTGATCTCGCGATACAGAAGCTGATGGAGGTGCCGCGGCACAACAAGCTCAATGCCCAGAGTCGACAGTATGACGACTACTACAAGAAGCAGGCCATCCATTTCATCAAGACCCAGCTGAAGCTTCGCATCGGGTTCGATCAGCTGCCAGAAGACTACCCCAGGATTGTCAGGCTCCAGGCGCAGGATTTCCTCAATCGCAAGATGGACATCAACTTTGCGCCGTTTGAGGTCTCGAGCCGCGACAAGTCTATACCGAAGAAGGACGAGCAGGATAAAGTCACCAAGAGGCTGCTCAAGGCCGTTATGTTCTCGCAGTCCATACCGGATGTGAAGCAGGAATCCAGTGCCTTCCTCCTCGATGTGTGTCGGCACTTTGTCCTCATTGAAGTGGGAAGGTCCCTCATCGATCTCAAGCGCAACTACAACCCCTTTGACCCCAAGGCGGGCGAGGGCCCGCTGACCATCGACACCCGTGTCTTGTCGGATGCAATCGTCGAATCACTGGCGTCTGACCATCCGGACGTTCGTGAAGCAGCGCAGCAGGCGATCCGGGAACTCTACAGGTGCACAGCCCTCATCTTTGGCTCTGAGGCCAATGTCGGCCGCCTTCACCTATTTAACCATCTCAGCAACACGTTCTGCCACAGCTGCTATGAGGAAGAATGGTTTACAAAGACAGGAGGCAGCCTTGGCATCAACTTCTTGCTTACGGAGCTTGACTTGGGTGACGCTTGGGTGACGTCTAAACAGACCGAGTTCATTCGCGCGCTCATGTATGTCATCAAGGATATGCCGCTGGATCTCCCAGAAAAGACAAGGTGTCTTGCCCAGACTAGCCTCGAGGTCCTGCTCAAGCGAATCACCAAGAACATCAAGAAAGAAGATGCTCTGCCAATCCAGCAGCAGCCAGGGCAGCCGCAGGCTAAGCAGCCCCGCCTCGCGCAAATCTGCATGCAGTTCAACAACGAGCTCTCTCACATGAACAAGTTTGTCCGCGAGACAGCCAAAAGCTCCTTGGAGCTCATTGCGAAAGCTGCTGGCTGTGAGGTATGGCAGCTCGTCGAGCCATACAAGGAGAGGTTTCTCCAGCCCATCTACGCCAAGCCCCTCCGCGCACTCCCCTTCCCGATACAGATTGGATATATCAATGCCATGACATATCACATGGGCCTTAAGAGCGACTGGGTTACTTTCGACGAGAATCTTAATCGTCTGCTGATGGAGTCGCTGGCGTTGGCCGACGCAAACGATGAGTCTCTGGCCAACAAACCTGCCGAGTTCAGAACGCATGAGCACATCGTCAACTTGCGCGTTTCATGCATCAAGCTTCTCAGCACTGCAATGGCCTTTGAGGAATTCGCAAACAATCCAACCAAGGGCAAGATCCTCTCGGTGTTTTTCAAATGCCTCTACTCCGAATCGAAGCCAACCATTGCAGCGGCAAACGATGCTCTGAAGTCGGTATTGGCGGTTGACAGACGTCTGCCCAAGGACCTGCTTCAGAGTGGTCTGCGTCCTGTCCTGCAGAGTCTGTCGGACCCCAAGCGCCTCAACACTCATGGACTAGACAATCTGTCGAGACTCTTGAAGCTCCTCACAAGCTACTTTAAGGTCGAAATTGGCGCTCGTCTGCTTGACCAGATTGAGTCCATTGTTGAGCCAAACGCTTGGCAACAAATTTCCTTCACTTTCTTCGAGCAGCATCCTCAGATGAAGGTCATCACCGCCATCTTGAACATCTTCCACCTTCTACCCGCCCCAGCAGAAGCATTTAAGGACCGTCTGATCGACTGCTTTCTCGGGCTTGAAGAGCGGCTTCGACGAACCCACCAGAGTCCATTCCGACTCCCAATGTTCCTCTACCTGAACCGATACCCTAAAGAGATCTGGGCTTATCTGCTCGGCAAGCTGGATGATCTAAAGCACGGACGACTTCTGGCACAAGTCCTTTCACATCCCGATAGTACGCCCTTGAGGGAGACGGCCGTGGAAAACCTGGAAGGATTGATCGCCAAATGCAACGAGATAATTGGAATGAACAATGAGAAGAAGTATGTTGCCATTGTCAACACGATCAACATTCTCCACTCCCTTGGTCAATTCCCAGCTTCCAGCGCTTGGATGGATAAGAAAGAGCACCTCACGTGGCTTAAAGCCATTGGAAAGGATCTCGAAGCCAACATTCGGGGCTATTCGCTCCCGGCATTTGTTCGACTGCCCGGCTACCAAGCCGCTGAGCAGCTGATGAACATCCTCGTCAAGTCTTTGGAGAGGTCACCGAGAGACCTGGATGCTCTATTCAGCCTGGTAGAGTCCGTTGCCGCTGAAGAGTTGCGTTCGACGCAGCCGTTGTTCTCCTTCATCTACAACAAGATTATCTGCAGCGACTCAATGGAGTTTTGGAAGTCGACGTTCCTGCGCTGCCTGGAAACCTACTCGGGAAAGACGGCGTCGAACAAGACGAAATATTTCCTACTCCATTACATCGTCAACCCCATCGTTGCTACGGATGTCATGCGGAACTGGCATCAACTGGAGCAGAATCGGACCCAAAGGTTGATGGACCGATCAATCATTGATGCCGTGAGTAGCAAGATTTGGAAAGTGCATCCTGAGATGACTCTGGATGATTCGGCCCAGCCAGGTATCGACCACATCCGGTTCGAAGTGCTGCAGCTTTCAGCAATGCTTGTCAAATACTACCATGCAACACTCCAGGAAGCGCGGAAGGACATCATTAAGTTTGGCTGGACCTTTATCCGCCTGGATGATATCATCAACAAGCATGCGGCGTATGTCGTGATTGGGTACTTCATTGCTCATTACGAAACGCCTCCCAAAATCGTCAGCCAGGTATATCTGTCCCTGTTGAAGACCAATTCCAACGAGGGCCGGGCTTTGGTGACCCAAGCGCTGGAGCTCATAGCTCCGGTTCTTCCCAAGCGCTGTGGTAACGGTCCCGGCGATAGGAGCACACCATGGGCCGTTGCACCCCGCCGCATTTTGACAGACGAACAGAACATGCAGCAGATGACGAGCATCTTCCACTTCCTTGTGCGACACCCTGAGCTTTTCTACGAGGCGAGGGACAAATACGCCGTTCTCATCATCACGTCTCTGCGGAAGGTTGCGGCACCGCCAAACCCTTCTCACGAGAGCAAGAAGCTGGCATTGAACATGATGTGGCTGATCTGGACCTGGGAGCAGTGGCGGATAGAGGGCAAACCAGCATCCCTTCCAACGACAAGAGCGCTCTCGGAATCCCCAGTTTCCAAGAAGCGGAAGCTGGACAGTGATCAGCCAGACCGACCGGAGTATCAGATCCCGCCGCTCTACCGCCACAAGATGGTGAAGTATCTGGTGGAGTTTATCGCACAGCTTAACGAGCGATACCATCTGCCATCTGCCAAGCCCCGTGGATCTCCAGCCAGTGCGCTTCCGGTGTCTGCGCCCACGACGGAACTCTGCAAGAAGGCCATGGCGCTGCTTTACAATCTCGTGCAACCTCAATGCTGGGGGGATCTGGATCTCGACTTGTTCCCCAACGTGACAGATGTCATTCTTGCTCACGAAAGGACGCAGACCGCTCTCAATGCTGACCCTGCGGACAAGGAGAAGTACGACGAGAAGTTCCTCACGAACATCATCAATACCCTTCAGGTTGTCCGTATTCTCCTCAACTTCAAGTCCGATGAGTGGATTCAACGGAACATTGCACCAATTCAGAAGGTGCTTGAGAAGTGTCTGAAGTCGGAAAATCCGGAGATTCAAGACTGTCTACACCTCGCTGACAAGGAGTACGATGATGGTCGCGACCTAAAGTCCACCGTCGGGCGCATCCTCGATGCGGTGCCTGAAGATACGCCTATGGAAGATGCGGATGCTGAGGGAGAGTCCGAGGTACAGACGTCTGAAATCGTGGCATATCTCTCCCAGATTGCGACAGAACAGATGAACAGCAACTTGTACGTGTCGGGCGTCAATATCCTGTGGTCCCTAGGGAATCGCAAGCCCGCGATTATTGACCAGCATATCCCTTCGCTCATGAAAGCCATGCAGAGTAAGCATGCGCGAGAACATGTGCAGCACTACAGCGCCCTGGCCAATCAAGCGACTGGCATCCAGCGCACCCAGGAGGCCAACGGGACCACCACCGGGGAGCTTTCTGCCTATGATCTTGAGATGCAGACAAAGTTGATGATCAAGGAGATTCAGGTCGTGGCCCTGCGAATGGAAACTCTGGGCGACAACCGACGACCTTTCCTGAGCGTGTTGGCAACTCTTGTCGAGAAATCCATGCATATCGAGCTGTGCACAGAAATTCTGGGCATGGTGGAGGGCTGGGTGTTCCGATCTGAAGGGACTTGGCCGACTCTCAAGGAGAAGACGGCGGTCTTACATAAGATGCTCTCCTTCGAACATAGGCAAGATCCTACGATGCTTTCCAAGTTCCTGGAGCTGGTGATTCGCATCTACGAAGACCCAAAGATCACCCGCACCGAGCTGACCGTGCGGATGGAGCACGCCTTTCTCATTGGCACCAGAGCGGTTGACGCGGAAATGCGAAACCGATTCATGGCCATTTTCGAGAAGAGCTTGTCCAAGACAGCCACCGTCCGCCTCTCGTACGTGCTCACGTCGCAGAACTGGGATACTCTTGCCGATTCCTACTGGCTCGCGCAGGCCAACCAGCTTTTACTCGGGGCTGTGGAGATGAATACGAACATTCAGCTCCATGCGGACGACTTCAAAGTGATCGCCCCTTCCCAGCTGGCTGCCGTGTATCCCCGGGACAAGGATTCGAGGGAGCCGACCATGATGGTTGATGAAAAATTCGAGGCCCTCCTGGCCAATCACAGACGTTTCATGGCTGAACTGGGAGATGTGAAGGTCCGGGACATCATCGAGCCACTGACGCAGCTGCAGCACATCGACAACCCACTGGCTCATCAGCTCTGGGTAGTCATCTTCCCCATGTACTGGTCTGCGACTCTGCGGGATGAGAGGCCCGACCTTCAGCGCGGCATCGTCTCGCTGCTCACCAAGGATTATCACAATCGCCAAATCGACAAGCGCCCCAACGTTGTCCAGTCCCTGATAGAGGGAGTGGCAAAGACGTGGCCAGAATGTAGGCTTCCTCCGCACGTCTTGAAGTTCGAAGCCAAGACGTACGATGCGTGGTATGCAGCGCTTGTGCAGCTTGAAAATGCAGCGATCAACCCAGGGCCTGACTCGGCCACTGTGCGCGAAAGCAACCTCGATGCGTTGGTGGATCTCTATGCATCTCTGCAGGAAGACGATCTTTTCTACGGGACTTGGCGTCGTCGATCTCAGTTCGTAGAGACCAACGCCGGACTCTCGTACGAACAGAATGGCATGTGGGACAAGGCCCAGAAGCTGTACGAAACAGCGCAGATCAAGGCAAGAACTGGCGTGATTCCCTTCTCCCAAGCCGAGTACATGATCTGGGAGGACCACTGGGTGCTTTGTGCCCAGAAGCTGCAGCAATGGGAGATTCTTCAGGACTTTGCCAAGCACGAGAACTTTCAAGACTTGTTGCTTGAATGCGCCTGGCGTAACACGGAAATGTGGCAAGACGAGCAGCACCGCGAGGCCTTGGACAACATCATCAAAGGAGTTATGGACGCCCCCACGCCGCGACGAGCTTTCTTCCAGGCGTTCATGTCTCTGCTCAAGTTCCACAACCAGCAGGAATCGGCGACCGACTTTGCTCGCGTGTGTGATGAAGCGATACAGCTGTCCATTCGGAAATGGCATCAACTTCCGACGCGACTCACAAACGCCCACATCCCTCTGCTGCAGAATTTCCAACAGTTGGTCGAGCTGCACGATGCTAGTGTCATCTGCCAGAGCCTGGCCAACACGAACGCGTCGAATCTCGATGTCAAATCCGGGGAGCTCAAGCTGCTGCTTGGCGCCTGGCGTGATCGGCTGCCTAACATCTGGGATGACATCACGGCTTGGCAAGACTTGGTGACTTGGAGGCAGCACATCTTCAACCTCATCAACCACACCTATCTCCAGCTGCTGCCACAGCAAGGCCAGCAGAACACAGGTGGAGCCTCATTCGCGTATCGTGGCTTCCACGAGACTGCCTGGATCATCAACCGCTTCGCTCATGTGGCTCGGAAGCACAACTTGCCGGAAGTGTGCATCAACCAGCTTAGCCGCATCTACACGCTCCCCAACATTGAGATTCAGGAGGCCTTTTTGAAGCTTCGGGAGCAAGCAAGGTGCCATTACGAAAACCCCGAAGAGCTGAACAGTGGCTTGGAAGTCATCAACAATACAAACCTGAACTACTTCAATCCCCAGCAGAAGGCCGAGTTCTACACTCTGAAGGGCATGTTCCTCGAGAAGCTTGAGCTCAAGGAGGAGGCCGACGCAGCTTACGGCACCGCCTTGTACTTTGACATTGGAGCGGCAAAGGCCTGGGCCGAGTGGGGGTACTTCAACGATAGGAAGTTCAAGGAAGACCCGTCGGATCTCAATGCTGCTAGGCAGGCACTCACGTCATACCTTCAAGCTGCAAGCAGCTACAAGAATGCCAAGTCGCGGAAGCTCCTGTCCAGGATTTTGTGGCTCCTTAGCCTGGACGATGCCAAAGGCACCATTGCTGCGGGTTTCGACGACTTCAAGGGCGAGACGCCGACGTGGTACTGGATCACCTTCATCCCCCAGTTGCTGACTGGCCTGGGTTACAAGGAGGCCCCGCGTGTGTATCAAATTCTTCTCGGCATCGCCAAGTCCTATCCCCAGGCTCTTTACTTTCAGCTCAGGACAAACAGGGAAGATATGATGGCCATCAAGAAGACCCAGGAAGCGAAAGAGAAGGCGAGGCTGCGAGCTCAATCAGCGACAGCCAATGCCAAGCCCAGCACGGCTTCTCCCCTGCAGACCAAGCAGGACGCACCCAAGGCGGATGGGGCAGCATCGCGCCCCGGCACCGCCAGCGGCGGCGATGCGGCTCACGTCAAGGCGGAGAATGTCAAGACGGAGAACGGCGAGGCCAATGGCGGCACGGCGGCATCGGCAGCGCCCACAAACGGCGCCCAAGGCCCAGAGCAGGCACAAGCCCAAGCCCAAGCCGCAGCCCAGGGTGGCCCGGCGCAGGCTCACCCAGCAGGCCAGAGCCAGAAGAGACCACCGTGGGAATTGACTGAAGAGGTCATGTCAGTGCTCAAGACGGCATTCCCCCTGCTGGCCCTGTCAATGGAGACAATGGTGGACCAGATTCAGAAGCACTTTAAGTGCCCGCCTGATGAGGACGCGTACCGCCTTATTGTAGCGCTGCTCAACGACGCCCTGACATACGTGAGCAGAACACCTGCTTCGTTTGCAAAGAGCGTCAAGCTGCCTTCCGCCACGGAGACGAACATCACGAGGTTCGCCGAGACGATCTTGCCTAATCATATCAAGAAGTCGTTCGAGGCCGACTTTGTGGAAGTCAAGCCGACCATGTATGAATACATCCACAAGCTCCGGCGCTGGAGAACCAAGTTTGAAGAGAAGCTGGATCGCAGGATCGTGCACACGCCTCTCGAGGCGTTCTCGCCTCATCTGAGCGAGTTCCGATACCAAAAGTTCGAGGAGGTCGAGGTTCCAGGGCAGTATCTTCAACACAAGGATAAGAATCAGGATTTTATCCGGATAGAGAGGTTCCTGCCCAATGTCGATTTGATACGCTCAGTCAATGCCTCATATCGTCGACTCAAGATGCGCGGTCACGATGGCAGCGTTCATTCATGGGCCGTTCAGCATCCCGCCGCCAGGCACTGCCGCCGAGAGGAAAAGATCTTGCAGCTCTTTAGACATCTCAACCAGACTCTGAGCCGGAAGAAGGAAAGCCGGCGCCGAGACTTGCAGTTCACCCTGCCATTGATGGTTCCCCTGGCACCTCATATCAGAATCGTGCAGGAGGATACCTCATACATTACGCTGCACGGAGTCTACGAGGATCACTGCCGACGCATGGGCATGTCAAAGGACGAGCCGGTGCTGTTTACGCTGGAGAAGCTTCGCGGCGTGCTCGAGTCCAAGGGAGGCCAGGTAAGCCGCTATTCTAAAGTAACAAGCTGTTCGGTGAAGAGGAATACTAACGAGATTACCCGACAGACCAAGCCCGAGTTGACGCCAACG
This sequence comes from Trichoderma parareesei, assembly GCA_001050175.1. NCBI lineage: Eukaryota > Fungi > Ascomycota > Sordariomycetes > Hypocreales > Hypocreaceae > Trichoderma > Trichoderma parareesei. The sequence goes on along the minus strand of LFMI01000799.1, from coordinate 41,621 downwards.
GCGCGACTGGAGGTGTTCAATGCCATTCAGGAGAAATGGGTGCCGCCGACGGTAGCGCTGGAGTATTTCCAAAAGGCGTTCCCCCAGTTTGCCGAGTTCTGGCTGTTCCGCAAGCAGTTTTCATACCAGCTGTCGGCGCTCACGTTCATGACTTACATACTGTACATGCACAACCGCTACCCGGCCAAGATGAACATTGCTCGTGGGTCGGGCAACATTTGGGGTTCGGAGCTCATGTCCTTTATGAGCGCGTCGAAGCCCTTCTTCCACAACCCGGAGCCGGTGCCATTCCGGTTGACGCCCAATCTGCAGACTCTTATGGGGCCTCTGGCAATGGAGGGAATCTTTGCCTGCTCGGTCATGGCGATTGCACGGTGCTTGACGGAACCGGAGCATGAGCTCGAGCACGCGCTGACGTTGTTTGTGAGGGATGAGATGATGTTCTGGCTGATGAACAGCCACCGCAGCGGAATCTCCGAGAACCAGCTGCGGGACTCGGTGCAGCTCAACAGCGACTCGATTGTGAAGCGGGCCGTCAGCCTGGCGCACAACCCGTCGGGCAATCTGCCTGCGAACCAGACCGTTATTGACGCTATTGCCAAGGCCGTCAACCCGATGAATCTGGCGCAGTGCGATGCCTTGTGGATGCCGTATCTATAAAGCCAGTGTCGATGATGATGGTTTTGGCTTGCTAGCTTTCTTTTCTTTCATGTCTTGTTTTTTTCCTTCCTCTTGTTCTTAGTTGGTTGCCGCATATCTCTCTTCTGGATCTATAAGACTAGAAGCCGAGACGGGGTGCATCGGAGGATGTGTGTGCTATGGTATTTAGCAAGGCGTTGGAGGGAAGGGGAGGCTCCGGTGATTTCTATCATTTTCTTTCTTTCATTATAACTACTCTGTATTAATCTGCGGATATATTCTCCCTACCGTTCTTGACGCCTGCTTTTACACAAAATAGGCATCGTGGTGGCCTTCTTTGCTGCTAATGAGAGATGTGGTACGTGGATTCATGTATGGTAATGAAGGGCATAGACTCGGTGAAAGAAGAGGTTATGAATACTCTTTAATGAATGCCTGATGCGGACTGAGGGATGATAATCATAGTGAATGGCGGTGTACTTCATGTTCATGTGAAAGGGAACTTTGTGGTATGCTTGATGTCTATAAGTGACGGCCATGAGAACCCCGGATAGCTACTATCAGTTGGTGATTCCGAGTTGCACCGATAAGATCTCGTACAACCTTCCGACCACCGATTCAGCCGCTCAAAATCCTTTTTCAACCAACCAACAGAAAGCCAGCAACTAGACTAGAAAGAAATATCGATTAACGAGTCAATAGTGTCCCGAATAGTGGCTCCTTTTTGTCTCACAAGTCTCGACAAACCCGGTCGATCCCCCGCATTTCGAATCCGACGTGACCCCATCTATTGTCTGTACATCGTAGGTCCCCCCCCTCCGCCAGTAGACCGAGGCTCTTGAGGTTCCATCCGGCGCTTAGCGAGCTTTTTGATGAATGATGACGAGTTACGAGATTGGCTGGGATGCAGGGGAGGGGGCTACATAGTATTCTCGATGTTGTGTCAGGGTTGGATTCGGTGTTTGGTGGCATGGGTGATGTGGGACTTGGAGGGCGTAGTAGTAGTATTACAGCACAGCTGGGTGAGGACAGGACGAGGAGAGAGCAGGGGCGGGGGGGAAGAATGGTGAGGAGAAAGAAGCATGGATATTGTAGAGGCGGAGGGGGACGGGTTTTCGGCCTCGGCTCGTGTGTCCGGCTGGGGGTTGGGGTTCCGTACATACATGTATATAAGTGAGTGAGTGTATCTCTGGCGGTATGTGTGTCTTGGTTGCAATGTGAATCGTCTCGCATAACAGAGCATAGGTAGCATCCAGAGGAATCTGCTCGGGAAAGGTTGCAGTCAGATTATTTGTCAGGAGAGCCAAGATGTCGACCATCCACTTTGACAAGATGCCGCGGAAGCTGTGGGAGCATCCGAACCGCGAAAGCACCATCATGTGGCGATTTATGAGGGACGCAAACAGAAAGTACGGTCTCAATCTCCAGGTCAGTATCCTATCTCCCACTCTCTCTCTTTTTCTCTCTCTCTCTCCCTCTCTCCCCTCTTAACCACCACAACATTCATACTTATTTACTTCCTTGGATGTTGAGTGTCTCAGTCTTTCACTGAGCTGTACAAGTGGTCGTGCAACAACCGCAGCGACTTCTACCGCCATCTCTGGGAATATGTGCCCTACATCCACGAAGGCACGTACACGCGCGTGGTCGACGAAGCGATTCCCATCACGGAGTTGCCGAGGTGGTTTGAAGGCGTGAGGATGAACTGGGCTGAAAACGCGCTGTACAGCCGAGATGCGTCGTCGTCGTCGTCGTCGTCGTCTGCATCCCCAGGAGCTCTTTGCAAGCTGCACAAAGAAGATGACGGGATCGCTTTCACAGAGATTAGAGAGGGGAACACCGATATTCGACATGTGTCATGGGGTGAGTTACGGAGGGAGGCTGCACAGATGGCGGCCGCGCTGAAGGAGCATGGGCTGGAGAGGGGGGATCGGGTGGTTGTTGTGGGAGGGCATTCGCTGAGCACGTACGTGGTGTTTCTGGCGACGATGTGGTTGGGGGCGATTGTGAGCTGCAGTTCGACGGATATGGGGGTTGGAGGGCTGTTGCAGAGATCGGTGCAGATTAATCCAAAGGTGAGTTGAGCAGCATTCATTCTTTGTCCCTGTGGAGGGGCTTGAGATACTTACTGACTGCCCCCTGGTTGCTGTTGACGTAGTTTGTCTTTTTCGACGATGGCGCCTTGTACAATGGCAAGACGATTGATCTCAGGGACAAGATCAAGGGCATGATGGAGGGCATGGCAGGCTGTGACCAGCTCAAATCATTCGTCATCATCCAGCGCTTTGCAAAGCCCCTGGACACCAGCTCCATCCCCAAGACGCAACGCCTCGAGACGTTCCTCCAAGCAGGCGTCAACAAGCCTCCTCCAGCTTTCGTCAGAGTCGAGTTCCAAGAGCCCGGCGTCATTGTGTTTTCATCAGGGACAACAGGCACGCCCAAAGCCATCGTCCATGCCGTGGGACCAATGTTTCTGTCGTGTAGCAAGGAGAACCATGTACACCGCGACATTCAGCACCACGATGTCGGGCTGCAGTTTACCATCACGGGGTGGATCATGTATCTGGGGAGCATATCGCCCATGGTATACGGTGCGCGCTGCGTGGCATATGACGGTTCGCCGCTTGTGCCTGATTCAAAGGTGTTGCTGCGGATTGCGGCGGAGCAGAAGGTTACGATTCTGGGGGCTGGACCGCGGTTGATGGGGGAGTGGATGAAGAGGAAGATTGCGCCGAGGGAGGAGTTTGATCTGGGGAGCCTGAGGACGGTGATTTCGACGGGGATGGTGTTGCCGGAGCGCATGTTTGAGTGGTTCTACGATCAGGGGTTTCCGGCGAGGGTGCAGTTGGCCAACATTACAGGGGGGACAGATATCGTGAGTTGTCCTCATTTTTCTTTTTTTCTGGATTTTCCCTTCTCTAATGGCTGCTAATGAGGAATAACTAGGCTGGTGCTTTTGCCCAGGAGAACCCCCTGGATCCCGTCTACGTCGGCGGCTGCCAGAACGGCTCCCTGGGCGTCCCCATCGCCGCCTTTGACCACGATCTCCCCGACGGCAGCACCGGCACTCCGCTTCTTCCCGGCCAGGCAGGCGATCTCGTCGCCACGGCGGCCTTCCCCAACGTGCCCGTGTTTCTCTGGAACGACGGCCCCGGTCCTGCCCCTGGACCAAAGTACCGGGCGGCGTACTTTGAGCGCTTCAAGGGCGTATGGGCCCAGGGGGACTTTTGCGCGATCCACCCCCTTACGGGCGCGGTTCATCTCCTGGGACGGTCAGACGGGGTGCTGAATCCGAGCGGGGTGCGCTTCGGTAGCGCGGATATCTATGCCGTGATGGAAAAGTGCTTCCCGGACGAGGTTGCGGAGAGCTTGTGCGTCGGGCAGAGGAGGCCGCAGGATGCGGACGAGCGGGTGGTACTGTTTGTGGTGATGAGGGCTGGGCTGAGGCTTGATGGGGGACTGGTGGAGAGGATCAAGGGGGCGGTTGCGAGGGAGTTGACCAAGAGACATG
>LFMI01000799.1:13291-31385 GCA_001050175.1 Trichoderma parareesei | reverse complement strand
TTTTTTTTTTTTGCTTGCCCGCGATAGCGCTGCGCTTCCCAACCGCCGCCAAATTGGCACTACCTACCTACCTCTACAGCAGTCAGCAGAGATGTCATAGAGGCTCACCTGCTCCCCTAGACAAAGCCTCCCTCGAAAGATGGCCAAGTTCGTCCCCAGACAGCGCAAGCACAAGGTGCTCGCCCGCGAGCGCGCCAAGGAAAGCGCGCGCCACGAAGTCGAAGACACCAACCAGGAGATCCTGCCGGCCGCCGCGAAGAAGAAGAAGGATCTCGAGGAGAAAAAGGCGCGGCTCAAGGAGCAGCTGAAGCAGGATGGCGCCAAGGTGAGCGGCAAGAAGGCCAAGCGCCTGGAGAAGTACATCGACAACAAGCTGCGCAAGGACGAGAACCGCGAGCTGCTGGCGAAGCTGGCCGAGCGCAAGATCGACACGAGCCTGTTTGCGAGCAGCAAGGCGCTGGGGCAGGGCCGCGAGACCAAGAAGCAGGCCTTGTCGAGGGCGTTGCGGGAGCATCGGGCGGGAGTTGATCCTACGGCTTCGGTGGAGGGTATTCTGTTTCAGGAGAGGCCGGAGGTGGACGAGGAGGAGGAGGAGGAGGAGGATGAAGATGATGCGCACATGTCGGATGAGGGTACATCCACGGCTGCCCCTGTGGCAGAGGCAGAGGCAGAGGCTGAGGAACCAAAAACCACTACTGAGCCCGTTGAAGAGACAACAAAGGCGGCGGTTACTGCTGGATCAGGCCTCAAGCGGCCACTCGAACTGGACGACGAAGGCCGACCGAAAATTCAAAAGCGACAGAAAAGAGGAGGACTCAAGACCAAGGTTTCACTCGTCGCAACCCAACAGCCAGCTTCGGAAGAATCAGGAGATGACGACGAATGGGGCGGTTTCAGTGGCGACGAGGAGGATAAAACCAAGGAAGACGAGTCCGACCATGAATCCGACGAAAGCTCAAGCGAAAATTCCGCGGACGACGACTCCGAATCCGAAGAAGAAACAAGCGATGAAGAAGAGGAAGAGGAGGAACTAGACGAAGAACAAAAGACTCAAAGGTCGTCTTCATTCAAGGCATGGGCCCAGCAGCAGCGAAATGAAGCCCTTGGATACCAGCCCATAGACCCAACAGCGGCTATTCTGGAGATACCCAAGCCAGAGAACTTTGTCCCGAGAGCGCCCGAGCAGGATCCCTTGCCGATGGAACTTCAGGTCAATGAGAAGACGTCACGAAAAGTCTACAGCGTGCCTGTTGTGCGGACACCCGAAATTCAGGAGGCTCGAATGAAGCTGCCCGTTGTAGCCGAGGAGCAGAGGCTGATGGAAGCCATCCACAGCCATGACATCGTCGTCATCTGCGGTTCGACTGGTTCGGGTAAAACCACACAGGTGCCTCAATTCTTGTATGAGGCGGGCTATGGATCTCCCGACTCTCCAACACCCGGCATGATTGGCGTCACGCAGCCCCGTAGGGTTGCTGCCGTCAGCATGTCGAAGCGAGTGGCAGACGAGCTGGGTGATCATTCAAAGGCCGTGGCCTACCAGATCCGTTTCGAGGGCAACGTCGACGACAAGACGGCCATCAAGTTCATGACGGACGGTGTCTTGCTGCGAGAGGTTGCCCAAGACATTACGCTGCGAAAGTACTCGGCTATTGTCATTGACGAAGCCCACGAGAGAAGTGTCAACACCGACATCCTGATTGGCATGCTCAGCCGAGTCATCAAGCTGAGAGCTGAGCTGTCACAGGAGGACCCGACCATCAAGCCCCTGAAACTCATCATCATGTCTGCCACGCTAAGGATAGAAGACATGACGATGAACCCTACCCTCTTTTCAACACCGCCCCCTGTTGTCGAGGTGGAAGGACGGCAGCACCCCGTCACCATCCACTTCGCACGGCGGACTCACCACGACTACGTGGAAGAGGCGTTCCGCAAGATCTGCCGCGGCCACAAGAAACTGCCCCCTGGAGGCTTCTTGGTGTTCCTGACAGGTCGCAATGAGATTCTGCAGCTGAGCAAAAAGCTCAAGGCCGCCTTCGGAGGCTCAAGAACAGCCGACGGGCCCAAGGTGCAGATTTCGGCGACAGAAGCACCAGTGGAAGTCGAGGATCTCGATTTCGGCGACGTTGACGAGCATGACTTTGACGACTTGGACGGCATTGATTCTGACGACGAGAACGAAGAGGGCGAAGACGAGTTCAAGATTGAGGAGGAAGATGAGGTCGTTCCCCTCAAGATGCAGGTCCTGCCTCTATACTCCCTCCTCCCCGTCAAAGAGCAGCTAAGAGTCTTTGAAGAGCCCCCGGAGGGAACTCGGCAAATCATCCTGGCAACCAACGTCGCCGAGACGAGTTTGACCATCCCCGGCACTCGCTTTGTCTTCGACTGCGGACGCTCCAAGGAACGGAACTACGACCGCCTGAGCGGCGTCCAGAGCTACGAGATCGGGTGGATCAGCAAAGCCAGCGCCAGCCAGCGATCGGGTCGTGCCGGACGTACGGGCCCCGGTCACTGCTACAGACTGTACTCGTCGGCCGTCTACGAGCGAGACTTTCCCGAGTTCTCGGACCCCGAACTGCTGCGGATGCCCATTGAGGGTATCGTGCTGCAGCTCAAGGCCATGAACCTGCAAAACGTGGTCAACTTCCCCTTTCCCACGCCGCCCGACCGGCAGATGCTCGCCAAGGCCGAGAAGCTGCTCACATACCTCTCCGCCATATCGCCCAGCGGACAAGTCACCAAAGTCGGAATGACAATGTCCCTGTTCCCCCTTTCGCCGCGCTTCTCAAGGATCCTGCTCGTGGGCCACCTCCACAACTGCCTCCCGTACACAATCGCCCTCGTGGCAGGCTTGTCCGCCGCAGAAGTCTACCTCCCAGAGAACACGGCGATCCCGGCCCTGGCCGAGAAGGATGACACAGAAATCCGCACGGCGGCGGACGTCATCGCCGAGGACCGCCAGGCCAACGTCCGCCGGCTGTTCAACCAGGTGCACAAGAACTTTTGCTTCCTGGACGACAAGTCCGACGCCATCAAGCTCCTGCAAGTGGTCGGCGAGTTCGCCCACGAGCCGACGGAGGAGTGGTGCGAGAGGCACTTTGTCCGGTACAAGGTGCTCAAGGAGATCCAGCAGCTGCGCAAGCAAATCACGGACCTGCTCCGCACAAACATCCCCTCCTTCGCCGCGCTGCAGTACCAGGACAAGCTCGACCCGCCGTCCCCCAAGCAGGTCTCGGCGCTCAAGCAGATGACGGCCGCGGGCTTCCTCGACCAGGTCGCCATCCGGGCCGACCTCGCGCCCAACCCGCCCGAGCAGTTCAGGAAGCCTCGCCGCGCCATTGACGTGCCGTACGTTCCGCTCGTGCCCCTGCACAAGCCCGGCAGTGGCGAGAACCCTTGCGTGTACATCCATCCGTCGTCCTGCCTTGCGCACGTCAGTCCGCAGGAGTGTCCCGAGTACATTGTGTATGCGTTTCTCCAGCGGGCAACGCCCTCTGGCGCGCTCGATTCGGGCAAGACGCCCAAGACAAGGATGCATGCCCTCACGGACGTGACGGGGGGGCAACTCGCGGGTTTGGCAAAGGGCACGCCGCTGATCAGTTACGGAAAGCCGATCAAGGAGGTGAAGGCGCAGTCTCTGGGCGCGGACGGAGCGACGACGAGGGAGTGCTGGGTGGTGCCGTATCTGAGGGCGGAGAACACGGCGGGCCAAGGGTGGCCTTTGCCGGCGCAGAAGGTGAAGCAGAGGAAGGTGGCGGGTAAGGGATGGGTTGTTGAGTGACGGTGAGGATTAGAGATGATATAGAATCTTTTAACGGCGTTAAGTGGATGGGCAAAACTGTGAGACTCTACTAGTAGATGATTAATATCAATAAGCGATATATGAGGATTTTCGAAGTGTGTGAGACCAAATGAATTGTATTGTTCTGTTGCTTGTTTGCCTGATGCTCTCCTGCATATGAGGTAGATCTATGAGCCCGCCAATGACTTGAAACCACCTTTCAAAGAGGGTATCGAGAACCGTAACCCAAACGCCGCTTTAACCATGTCTCCCCACGTCAGACCAAAACGCCATCGAATTTCCCACTTCCTCGACACGCAGATAGACAAAATCATGAAGGCGCCGGAGTCGCCGCGGGAGTCACGCTAGGACTCATCTTGCTCTTTCTCCGCTTCAGCTTGGGCGACGTCGCCGACTTTGGCGTCTTCTCTGCCTTGCCATCCTTCTTGTCGTCCAGCTTCGTGTTGATCATCGGCGGGCCGCCCATGGCGCTGATGCCCGTCGCCTTGCCCGCGCCCTGTGGAGGGAGCACCGGCTTGCGGCCCGTCGACGAGAGATGGAAGTCGCCAGGCTTGCCCGTGATGGGTATCTCGTCAATGTATTCTCCACCGTGGCGCAAGTGCATCATGAAGGCTTCTTCGGCGACTCTATCGAGGGACGGGGCGTCGTGCTTTGCGTTGGCTGTTGTTGTTGTTGCTGCTGCTGCTGCTGCTGCTGCTGAAGAGGCGGGCTTGTTGTTGGAGTCGTCGACGGCGGGGGTTTGTTCTTTGGATCCTTGCGGCCTGGGATGGTGCTGGGAGGAGGCGGAGGAGGATTGGGTCGAGGGGAGGTGGTAGACGTGGCCGGTGGAGGGACGCCATTTGCGGGCTGCTTCGGCGGCGGGCAATGCCCTGGCGATGGCTGTAGATATCGTCATCTAGAAGAACGAGAGGTTAGCACTGAACATGGGCGAGGTGATATTCCTGACTTGGGACGCACTATTCTCGAGGCCAGGATGTCCGCCAAGGTGGGCGCCATGTAGATGTTCTCGCCGACGACGAAGAACGAAGCATGCACCGTGATCTCGTCGTCGTCCTGGTACCGCTTGCGCCGCGTCTGCTTGCGAATGACCCAGACGCCGGTGCCCATGCCGGGCCCCGTCTCGGCGGGCTCCTCGCCGACAATGAACTCGAGCCCGGACATGGTCTTGAGGCGCGTCTCAAAGGCCTCGCGCGTCTGGATGTAGTGGTACATGGCCATGTTGTTCATGGCCTGGGCCATGATGACGGCGTTGTTGGACGTGCGCTCGAAGAAGGGCGACTCGGCAAAGTAGAAGAGGATCGTGTTGGAGTGCAGGCCGCCCATCTGGGCGACGATCTGGGGCGAGCGCCATTGGATCTCGTCGAGGGGGGGATCGTTGGGGTTTGCCATTGTGAGGGCGCTTTTGATTGATGCGTGAGGGCTGGTGATGGAGAGAAGGAATGTTCACATCATGTGAAGTGAAGCTGGGAGATGCGTCTGTCTGTTACGTTAGAAGCTTTTAGTGGGTTGGCAGCTGTAAGAGGGGCGCTATAGCAGCCTGAGCTTGAGGCGTGGGGTTCTGCATTTTAGCGGGCGGGTCGTCATCAGTTCGGCAGCGGCATCAAGCACCATCGCCTCCATTCAACTTTCACCATTCTTCATTCTTCATTCGTCATTCTTCCACTTGCGCGCGATTCATAATCATACACCTCAACCGATCAACGCACGAGGGCTATCAAGTAGCTACGACTACAGAACCCACAAAGATAGAAAGATTCCAGTTACTTCAAGATTGACGACCCGCGGCCATGGATCTCCTCTCCACCATCCGCAAAACGGGCTCGCGAGGCGGCGTCAACTTCAGCTGGGACGAAGTCGCCAACTCCAGCCATCGCGAAAATTACCTCGGCCACAGCCTCAAGGCGCCCGCTGGAAGATGGGCCAAAGGCCGAGACCTGAACTGGTACGCCAAATCAGACGCTACACCTGCAGACTCGGCCGAGACGGACGAAGAGCGCAAGGCCCGGGAACACAAGGAGGAGCTGCGCAGGATCAAGGAGGCGGAGGAGGACGCCATGGCTAGAGCATTGGGCTTGCCGCCGCCTGTACGGAATTCCTCTGGAGCCAATGCTGTCGAGGTCGAGCCCAAGCGACAAGTTGGACCTGCGAGCGGACCGCCGAGAGATGTTGGTCGAGACGAATCGAGGCCGGAGAGGTCGAGGCGACATGGCGACGACAGGAGAGAGCGCAGAAGACACAGGGACAGAAGCAGGAGCAGGAGCAGAAGTAGGAGTCCTGAACGGCGACGCGATAGGGACCACAGGCGGCGCAGTCGTGATCGGGCGGATGGACGAGACGACCGCGACCGGGAGCGTCGACATCGCCGGGATCGCGACAGAAGTAGGAGTCGAAGCAGAGATCGGCGAGACAACAGAAGGGCCGATGGAAGAGGCGATGGAAAGGGCGATAGGCGCGACGAAAGAAGGCATAAAGATAGGAGCAGGGAGCGATATCGATCGCGGTCGAGGGAGCACCGACGACGGAGCCCAGGGCCAAGCTCGCGCCGAGACGATTAGACCTTGGTGACATTCCGCTTCCAGCTCATCAAGTAAATTGTCATATGAAATGATACCCAATATATGCTTCACCGGACCGTCGGCTGGAATCATCTGATGAGGAAGTGTGTGCATGATATTTACATCCACCAGGTGTTATCTGTCAAATTGTCTTCAAACCCATTCTATAATGACAAGGGGAAAAAAAAAAGAGAGAAAGAAAGACACGCTCGCCGGCCTGTGGTAAAGCGTACTAAATCCAAGCGCATCTATATGCTGTAACCTTCTTGAGGCACTCAACTGTTGTAAATCCATCGCTGCATGCATTCGTTTCCTCATTCACGCTCTCTGCTTGACACCAGGCAATTTGGAGAGTTCACCCCTGACCTTGTCGATCGTCCACCTGTCCTGCGGCTCCAGCTCCAGCATTGCGGCTGCCACCGCGTACGCCTTCTTCTGCGCAGCGCTGCCTCGCATGCAGATGTCGCCGAATGCCGCGGTGAATGAAGGGTGCTCGAGGGCAATGGAGCATGCGCAGTCTTCCTCGTCACGGTTGAAGCTGTAATGGAGCTTCTCGTAGCCCGAGAAGCCGCTCTTGGCCACCGCAAGGAGCTCTGCGAAGCAGCACCCCAGCTGCCACACATCGGATCGCAGACTGCTTTCCTTCTTGGCGTGCTGCTCAGGCGCCAGATACGCGTAGGTGCTTTTGTCGAAGTTGGTTGGCCCCCCTGGCTTGTAGATCTTGCTGACGCCGACATCAGTGATCAAGGCCGTAGGGGACTCGCTGGCTTCCTGGTACAGGAGGATATTGTCGGGTTTGATATCCTTGTGCTTGATACGATGGCCATGGAGAAAGTCGACTGCGTCGGCCAGCTCGTACATGATCCGGTAGATGTGTCGGTTGGACTGTGCCGCGTCTGGCTGGAACCAGGGACAGCAAGCCTTTCTCTTGTTGTCGAAGCTGCTGAGAAACCGCAGCAGTGTGTACGGTGCCCATGGAGACATGACGACCCGTATGGCCTGGTCGTCATCCTCGGTGCTGAACGCATGGATAAAACAGACTATGTTTCGATGGTTGCAGACCTCCAAGATCCCAATCTCTCTTAGGATTTGTTTACGCTGTTTCTTGGAAAAGATGTTTTGGAACGTCTTCATTGCCAGCGGCTCGCCGGTACGCTTATGAACCACCTTCTGCACTGTGCCATAGCTGCCCGCGTACGCTTCGCCAGTGGTGTCCAGGATATATGGGGCTTCTGCAATGCTTTGATACTTCTGGACATGTCGGGGCCTGAAGAGCTCGTCGGTGCTGGTGAACAGCTCCAGAATCCTGGGCCTACGGCAACGACACTGTCAGTGAGAGCGCCCCATGAGACTCTTCCATTACCTCCGCTAATACTTTGTGAACCCAACAGCAGACGTGCACCTGGCAGTTACTAGGTACTTCTAGTAGGTCCTAGGTATTGGTAGGTCATGTAGGGACAAGCAACTTACTCTAGCTGTTGAAAGCGGGTAACCGCAGCAGCTGGCGTGAGTCCCGCGGCGGGGCTGTCCGAGACCAGTGCTTCAATTATCCCTTTCAGTTCTAATCCAAAGCGAATCATGCCGTCTACCCTGCCATGGCTCGGAGGCGTGTAGTCGTTGGAATTGCCACTGCCCAAAATATACCTGCGCGCGTATAGTTCGTTGATGGCGCCCTCTTGATCATCCTGCTCTGCTCCGCTGGTGAAACTCGACAGGCTTATTGTTTCGAAGAGCTGTCTCTTGCAGCGCGTAAGACTTTGCAAGAGTTGACGAGCATCGGCAGGGCCACGGCTTGGTTTGGTAGCGTAAATCCTGAGCTGTACGATGGTGGCACAGAGGTCTTGGACGTGCTTGGCCGCCAGCGCGGTCAAGGGCCTCTCCGGACTGGTCTGTTTCCTCGCCCAGATCGAGATGTTCTGGCAAACTGGGACCAATCTGTCGAACTCCTGGTCAAGGGTGGTTTCCCGAGTGGTGGCATCGTCTTTGGCAGGCGTTGTCATTTTCGAGGATCTGGTGGGATGCTGGTTCGCGAACCACTTGTGCTATATAGAAATACATAAGACGAGACTTGTAAAAGGCAACCAAGAGGCGGAAACAGGTGGGGGACTGGGGGGGAGCGTGATGAAGCCGGGCAGCTGGCCTAGACGCGCATTAGAGGTACATATAACCTCCGACGCTGCACCACTCGCCCAAACCGTGTCGCGACTTGGATGTCACTGAGCCAGCATTGCGCGGGGGAAGGTCTCTCCTAACAGAGAACACTCCTTCTGGTTAGCAATGTGGTTTCGTAAAAGTCGTTGGTACTGTAGCTCCTGCAGAATTTACGTCCGAGACTAGGTTCTGTGTACGGAGCATGTGTGTGATGTATACCTTGGCTCGAACGCGAAAGGAGACCCAAGCTTATTCGATACTCATTGGATGGCACATGTGCTCACCTCCTCAACTTCAGCAAATGGAGTTGCGACTCACATACAGGGTATATGTATGGAGGAGAGCTAAGGTACAGCGCAGTGCGTTGGACGCCTCACCTATTGCAGATATATTCATATCAGTACCTTACCATTCGGTACAGACAAGTAAGGTACTGGAAGTTACCTACCTTTTGATATTGCTCAGGAGTATTACAGAGGGGAGACCAGTGCAATCTTTGTTTGCTCTGCCTCAAGGCAGAAGAGGCAATCGCATCACATCTCGTGGACTTCGATCGCATTGTTTCCAGAGATGAAAAGATCCAGTCTGCCGTCGTCGTGCATCGGATTGAATCTGTAGGCGATCTCTATTCTACCAGTAGATCCTGTCCACATGTAGCAATCTATCTGGTAGGTCGTCCATCGTTGTGCTGGTGAATTGGAATGGCAATTTCGGATCGAGCTCGTTCTCAACAGAGGCGATATACAGGTGCCAAGGTAGATGATGCATGGCCTCAAGCTCGCACTTTGACTCGATAAGGTATTGGAGATGAGAGGTCTCGAGCTAGCAGGCTCTACTCCGTATTTATTAGTAGTACTTCCTGTACCTTAATAACCTGTGCCCGTTGTGCAGCCCAGGGGATCCCGCCCACTGCCGACTGCTGGAACACCGCTAAAGGTCTGGGCTGCCGAGCGTCACCAATCCCCTAAACCGGCCACATTCTCGCCACCTGCGGCTCAGCAGTCAATGGAACGAAGCCGACCTGGATACCGACAAGGACTACAACAGTAGGCGCTACTACTGTAGGCGCAAGTCGCGACGTCAGCTCCCAAAATCGCCATCCATCCTCCTTCACAAACGAATGCGAGCGTGCGCCTGGGCTTTTTCTTTGCTTCTGGATTCTTCTGTTCTTTGTTGCCACCGTTTATAGACTTGCCGACTCGTATGTTTGCATGCATCCCCCCTTTGCCAGCTGCTTTATACTGATACTTACTGTCCTTGCTTCATGCTTCCAGTCTTGCGCCGCGAACGATAGAGAATGCGCCCGTGAACACCAAGAAAAACATCTACAGCCATGGCGATGGACTACTCAAGCCTGCGGGCGGCCGCTCTGCGAGACGGCGAAGACGAAGAAGCCGTCACCGTCGACACTCGCGCCCTGATAGACAAGGTCCTGGCCCGGTACTCGGGAGAGTGGACGACCCTGCGAGAGCTCATCCAGAACGCCGCCGATGCGCAGGCCACGACCGTGTCCATCAAGTGGGAGACGCACCCGTCGACGACCGTCCCCTTGCCGAGCGCGGCGTCTCGATCCGAGCTGCTGAAGCACACGATAGCCAACCACACACTGCGGCGGCTGGTGGTGCAGAACAACGGCCAGCCGTTTACAAAGACGGACTGGGGCCGCCTGAAGAGGATCGCAGAGGGAAACCCGGACGAGACCAAGATTGGTGCGTTTGGCGTCGGCTTCTACAGCGTCTTTGCCGACTGCGAGGAGCCCTTTGTCAGCTCCGGAAGCGAGGCCATGGCCTTTTACTGGAAAGGCAACTCTCTCTTTACAAAAAAGTCACATCTGCCCGAGGACAAGTGTTCGCCATACACCGCCTTCGTGCTAGACTATAGAAATGCGACGACTCCCATGCCGAACCTGCTGTCCGTCTGCCAGTTTCTCGCTACGAGTTTGACCTTTGTCGCGCTGGAGAAGATTGAGTTTTGGATCGATGACCACTTGATTCTGTCTCTTCACAAAAAGACGTCGCCAAATGTTGACCTGGCTCTGCCTCGCGACCTGGAGGCCAGGACAAAGGATAACATCATGAAGGTGACCAGCGTAGGTCGTACAAGCACGCAGATTGATGCGTCCTTTATGAATGTAGTTGGTTGGAAGCCGCAAGCAGCAGCGTCCACGGCAAAGGCCTCGGATTCGTACGGCTCAGGCGAGGCTCCGTCTCTGAGGTCCTTCTTTGCTAGGCTCACTACGACGGCGTCCAACAGCAGTCTTCTCAAGACGAAGCAGCAGGCCGAAGAGAGCCAGGCCCAGACAAGGATTACGGAGGACGTCGCCGGGCTGAACTCGGCCACAATCTTCCTCAGGGCCACCACTGCCAGCATCAAGACCCATGTCTCGGCCTCCTTTTCGGCCGAGCTGGAGCGTGCAACAAAGAAGTCCCCGCCAAAGACGACGAAGATATCCATTCTCACCACGTCGTACGACGAGGCCGAAGCTTCCAAGAGCTCGTCTGTGGAAAGCGGCGCCTTTGCAAAGGCCACAGACGTCTTTGCTTCCGTGCTCCCAAGCAAAAAGCCGGGCGGCCGCATCTTTATCGGGTTCCCTACTATGCAGACAACAGGCGCCGGCATGCACATTTCTGCTCCGTCTGTTATCCCTACTGTCGAAAGAGAGGCCATCGACTTGAACGCTCGCTGGGTCAGGACGTGGAACGTTGAGCTTCTTCGAGCCGCGGGTATCATTGCCAGGATAGCGTTTGCCAATGAGATGAGCGAGCTCGATCGCAGGGTCAGACAATCTTCCGAGGCTGGCAAGAAGATATCCACCGAAATAGTCAACCGATTTATGCCCGAGGCGTTGCATACTCTCAAGACGTTTACCTTTGCTGATTCCACGCCAAGCAGCCAAGTCGGGCATTATATCGAGGAGGCTTTCTGGACCTGTTTCAAGAAGGCTTCCATCGAGGTGTATTCGAGCCGAGGTGTTTTGCAGACGTCTCAAGTTCGCTTGGGCTCGACCGAGCTGAGTGCCTTTGTGGACAGCATCCCAGTCGTGCCCAAGGACATGGCGGATGCGCCGTTTGTGAGGAAGCTCATCGACTTTGGCCTCATCTCACACATTACCGTCACAGATGTCAAGGAGGAGCTGGAGGCCAAGGCGCTTACAAAGACTCAGGCCATCAACTTCATCAAGTGGGCGGGCAAGAAGAGCTTGACAGGCGAGATTGATGCAGGAAGCCGGGCCGCTCTCATGGACGTTGCCGTCGCCACTCTAAGTGACGAGGATGACAAGGGCGAGATCGTGGCCCTGGGCAGCATCAGCAACTATCTCAGCCTTGCAAAGATTCCCGCCAACATGCCAGTTCCGCCGACAACCATTCCGTATGCCCTCATTGTGAACATCAGTGGTTCCGAGCTGGAGGCGCTTGGATGGGAGCCATTGGAGATTGTACCATGGCTGCGCTTCCTCATTGAAACTGCGGCATCTAGGCCGGAAGAAGAGAGCGTCACCAGATCACCCAAATTCGCCGTCTCCGTTCTGACGGTGTTGTCCAAGAATTGGGAGAACATGACCATGATCAACAGGGGCACTGTACTGAGCCTTGTTCAGTCGACGCCGATGATTCCCACCAAGCTGGGCATGAGAAAGCCTGGAGAGTCTTTCTTTGCCTCGGTCAAGCTGTTTGACGACTTGCCAGTCATCCAAGGCTGCGAAAAGGTCAAGGAGAAGTTCTTGGCGGCTGTCGGCGTTCGCAAGACCGTCGACCTTGAGACCATCTTTGCTCGTCTGCTCAATGCCTCTGGTGAGGACGGTCAGAAGAAATGGAGTCACATGGAGCTTATCAAGTACCTTGCCTCTGTGCAGAATGACATCCCCTCGGACGATCTGAGGAAGTTAAGGGAGACAAGATTCTGTCCCGCCGAAGCTGGCCCCAGAGGCATGGAGCCCACAAAGGCCACGACGAAGTTGTACAAGGTTTCGGAACTCTTCGAGCCCAAGGAATCGCTCCGATCTCTTCAGTTGCCGATCATCCAGTGGCCGGGCCCGCCTGGCAGCTTTCGACCGAGCAGCCCTGAAGCCAGATTCCTGGTTGTCCTTGGCTTGCGGACTTTTCCTTCTGTCCCAGAACTGGTGGATATGATGTCGTCGAGCGACCCGGCCTTGAGATCCTCAGCGATGACTTACTTTATTGCCAACCATCACACGAACCGGTATGCCGCCTTTGATCTCAGCGACTGTCGGAAGCCCATCCTACCGCTTCAGGAGAGCACCAAACTGGTGACGCCGGCTGCATGCTTTATAAACGAGAGAGCAGCTGTGCTTGGATTTGATATCCTGAATCGTGACCTGCACGACCACGCCAACGTAAGTACTCTTTCTTCGACGATGACATTGCAAGACTGACGAGTATTAGAAATTTGGTGTTGCGAGAGATCCGCCCATAGCTGAGTGCGTCAACCGCCTGCTGGCCAACCCTCCGCAGAACCAGCAATCTGCCGTGACTCTCTTTAGCTACTTTGCCTCTCGCATTAGCGAGCTGGGAGAAAGCAGCCTGGTCAAGCTTCGGAATGCTCCGATCGTTCCGGTGAAGCGGTCCTCAGGAAAATCAGACGCCAAGCTGTCCTACATCAGTCCGTCGCGGGCATACCTTGGGACCTCTTCGACCTATGGCGACATCTTTGATTTTGTTGACTTTGGCCAGGACGGGAATGCGTTCCTGTTCAAGTGTGGCGCAAAGAGCGAACCGACCAAAGTCGAGGTTGCCTACATGGCCTGTAACGAGCCGGCAAGGCTTCTCAGCGTGCTGCAAAGCCCTGAAAAGTATCTGGATCTCCTCAAGTCCCTCGCTGAGGCCAGCTCCACCCTTCACCGCGACAAGGAGCTTTGGCGCAAGTTGAAGAGCTCACCCTGTCTTTTGGCTTACAAGGAGCTGGTGGCGTCCAAAGGGAATGTCACTAACGATATGGATGAGGATGAAGCTCCCATCAAGCAATACCAGCTTGCCTCTGCCAGCCAAATCGTGGTGCTGGACGATATCATCAGCTACCGCCTCTTCAAAGAGCATTTGATATGCGCCCCCGAAGAAGATATACTCGAGACCTTTTACCTGAAACTCGGCGCGTCGAGGCTCAGCAGCATGGTCGAGGAGGACGTCCGCATTGGCCCTCACACAGCGCGACAGCAGATGGCTGAGGCCCTTAAGAAGCATGTCCTTGAACGATCCAAGATCTTCCTCTACGAGTATGCCAACTACCGGCGAGATGCAATCAAGCATGACGCAAAGTGGCTCGAGAAGAATCTGACGGTGGAAGTGGTCCGCTCCGTGGCACTTCGGCGGACCCTGCAGGGTCACAGAAAGACGCATACCGAGAAGCGCTCTGCGGCGGCGACATACACCAACAGATCATGGATCCTGTATGTGGCTGACGAGGGAAAGCCAGACATGTATCAGGTGGGACAGGCGATATGCCAAATGCTGCTTGACCGGCCCAATCAGCAAGCGTACCTGTTCTTTGAGCCGTTCCTCACCTTGGACCTCTACGGATTGAGATCGCGTGGATACAATGTCGACCGAATCTTGCGGGCAAAGGCAGCGGAGGCCAGGATCGCAGAGGAGGAAAGGCGCAAGGCACTGGAGGAGGAGCAAAGACAGATTCGAGAGAGGGAGCAAAACTGGGCCCAACAAGCTCAGGATGCATCCAAGGCTCAGCAACTCCCACAGGCAGCCGACGCGGCAAGAGAAGCTCCCAGGTCTCCAAAGTCTCCCCAGCAATCGATGCCTGGCGGCTGGGATTCGACCGACGACAAGCCGCAAGATAAGGCAAACAATAGAAAGAGCAGGGGTCTGTTTTCGAACCTGACCCGTCGCCTTGGCTTTGATTCTCCGGACGATGACAAGGACGATTCTCGAGGTCAGCTGGAGCAGTTTATGGGCGGCGGCTCCGATACCAACGGAACGTCGGGCGGTCATGGAGAGTCGCAAAAGGACGACGGGAAAGTTACGAATCCGGCAGTGGTGCAGCAGAATCTGTTGAACGCGGTCAACGCAACGCGGGCTCACGGCTCCGACAGGGTGTACGCAGAGCCTCAGGTCACCCAGGTCAAGGAGCAGGCTTCCTACTGCGACAAGACGCCGGCGCAGAACATTACCTTTGTGGCCGAAGCCTCGAACGGAATGAAGGTGTACTTGGCCAAGGCGGCGAACGTGGACGCGGCGTCTTTCCTGTCGACAAACCTCGCTGCAATCAACCTGTTTGCGTCGCTGCTTGTGGAGGTGGGCGGTGTCTACTCGCTGTCGCCAAGGGTACTTCACATCTTCTACGACGAGGCCGGCGCGACAATTGCGTTCAACACCGGTGGCAGCATCTTTTGCAACTTTCGGTTCTTCTTGCAGCTGCATGCTGCGCAGGTGAATGAGCCGAACGGGGCGGGCAGGGTGGAAGCAGGGACGTGGTGGTGGGTGGTGCTGGCGCACGAGCTGGCGCACAACTTGGTGTCGCTGCACAACTCTGATCACAGCTACTATACGTATGTCTCTTCTTCTTATGGGTTTATGAAGTTGGGTGCTAACAATCGGGCAGCGAATCCTTTATCCAGCAGTACATGGGCAAGATGATGTTGAAGACGGCAGAGTGGACTCGGGGAGCTCAGGGGCCAGCCCGACCTGCGTCGCAGACGACGCCTTTGGAGCCTCCGCCGGCATATAGAGAGTCGTGAGGGGGGGTTTGATGTTGTTTGATTGTGTCACGATTGCATTGTATGGCGTTGTCTGAGTTCGTTTTGTCCTTTCTTTCTTTCTTTTTTTTTTCCCTTTTTTCTATTTGTGTCTGATTAGTATTTGACCTGCGCATGATGATAGATGAGAAAGCGTTGATGATATGGGCATTCTTAGAGCCTCTAGATTAGACGGCAATAGACGTTATCTGCATCAAGTCATGACACGGAAAGCACTTGACAACACATACTCAACCAAACAAAAGAAAGATAGTGAGTAAATAAAGAGAAAAGGCATCATTCTCATAGAGAATAAAAAAAGATCCAGAGTACCTGCTCAGCTATTGAATTACATCGCAAAGAGAAGCATCGCATCTCATCCTGCACAAAAGCGCCAAATCGGCAGGTCACATGCATAACCACGTGACGCCGCCTAAAGCCGCCCGCCCAACCTCATCACCACTCTTGCCGGGGCTTCCAAAGTTCGTGATAGCGAACCATACAGGCAATCCCATCCCAAAGCTTTCTCTCCCACTCGAAAAAAAAAGGGACAACGGCCCCAATTGTCCGCCTGCGGCTCCGACGACACGATCAAGGGGGACAATACGACAATTTGTCTCAGCACCGAGTTTCTTCCCTAGAGGCATTTCGAGGAGAGCAAGTTTTCTGCGATATTCAAGATGGTTCATCGTATTGCGTTCTGGAGCTGCTTCGGTTCGTCCCCTCCCACTCCCCTCCACCTCCCCCTCCCAACCAGCCAATTTCTCTCCAGTGGCCATCCTCACCACAATACAATCTTTCCAAACAAAAAAACGCAACATCAATCTCTCACCACAATGTGTCAAATAAGCAGCTAACATGTGACGTGCGTTCAAAAAGGCCTCGCCGTCCGCTTCTGGCAAGTCGGCATCGAGATGCGCCCCTTCTTCAACAAGGGCTCGCTGTGGGCGTACCCCGTGTACGCGGCCGGCGGCGCGAGCTTCGGGTACTGGCTGCAGGGCGTGGACGACCGGCAGCGGGCGGTGCTGGACGAGCGCAAGAGGGCGCTGCTGGAGAAGAGGGCGAGGAAGGCCCAGCGGGATGCGGAGAGGCAGGGGGCTTGAGAGAGAACAAGTTTCTTGAACAATACGACAACGACGGAAGAAAAAAGCAGACGGAGGATGGAAGGGGAGAACTGTACATATCATGGGCTTGGAGTGGGCGAGAGAGCGTGCTGGGTTAGGCTGTGACTCGGGGCTGAGGTGGGCTTTCATTTCAGATCTGCTATGGTGGCCTTTACCAGTCGACAAGCTTTTGTTTTTTTCCCCTCAATCGACAAGGTCAAGCGAGACTTAGATGAAAGTCATACGAAAAGAACAGTCTACAGACTGCCTCACAATGACTCACTGATTCAAACACACTGAGCTAGATGATTCATTCATTTTGACTCGTTCCTTTCAACATTGAAGCTACACAGATAAACTACAGCTCCTCCAGCTTCCGCAAAATCGCAGGCACCGACTTGGCCGAACAGATGCCCAGCTCCGTGACGACGGCCGAAATGGACTTGTCCCTCGTCGTGTCAAACAGCAACCTGAACTCCTCGTCCGTGTTGCGCTCCGGATCAATCTCGTTGTAGGTGAGCGAGTCTATCGACACGCGCTCGGTGAAGTTGATGGTCTCGCACAGCGCCGTGACGCGCATGCCGAGGTCGAAAGCGGCGGTGGCGACGTCGCAGGTGCCCGCGCGGGCGTACATGGCGCCGTTGCTGAACATGGCCTCGGCGGCGACGAGCACCGTGGTGGCCTCCTGGAGGTTGGTGCGCAGGGCGCCGAGGTCGGGCGCGTAGGCGACGGGGATGCCGGCGGCGGCGAGCGTCTTTGCGTGGGCGAGGCCGACGCGCTCAAAGGGGTCGTCGACGAGAATGACCCGGAAGCGCTTGCCGTCGGCGCGGGCGCGCAGCAGGGCGCGCTCGACGAGGTGGTGGTGGGCGTAGGTGAGGATGACGTCGCCGCCGTCGGGGGAGATCATGTCGGCGGCGGTGCTGACGATGACGACGTCGGCGAGGGTGATGCGCTCGTGGATGAAGCTGTCAATGGCCTCGCACAGCAGCTTCTTGGCGTCCGAGTCGGCCATGTCAATGTCAATCTTGCTGATCTGCAGCTTGAGCCAGCGGATGGCGTTGCCCATGGAGAAGCACATGGGGCGGCATGCCGTGAGGTAGACGATTTGCGGGTTGAGGACGTGGGAGGTGAAGTGTCGGGAGAGCGTGGTGCCGTGGGGGGTTGTGTATGAGTCGATGACCTTTTTTCGATACAACGTTAGAATGTGCCCTCGATACCCAAAGTAGCTACCTGCAAGTCATCGCACCTTTTTGAATGCCAGCAGAGTCGCCTCCAGCCGCGTGGTGCTATCGCTGATGGCCATGGTGCTCATCTGCTGGCCCAGCATCAGCACCGCCGGGTGGACGTCCTTGTCCGCCTGGGTCAGGTTGACGCCCTTGGCCATGGCCAGATGGCTGAAGCACTCGGGCACCGAAGGCTTCGCCTCCTTGGGCGCGGGCATCGGCGCAGCGGATCGCGGAGTCGCCGCCTTTCCATGCTGGCTCCCTGCTGCCTGCGGTCCGTCCTGCTGCTGCTTGGGCTTCGGCTTGCCGCCCTTTGCGCCCTCGGCTGCCTGGCCCGGCGCGCTGCCGGCCGGCGGCTGTGGCTGTGAGACCTTTGCGGCCGCTCTCCTCGCCGCCTTTTCCTCCTTGGCCTTCTTCTTCAGCTCCGCGTTGGAGAGCTTCTTCTCGCCCGCGCCTTCAGCGGGTGCCGCGGCGGCTTTGCTCTGGTCCTTGGCGCCCTTCTTCTGCTGGTCCTGGGCCTGGTCCTTTTTGTCTGCGGAAGCCTCGCTTTTGGG
>LFMI01000798.1:31454-43808 GCA_001050175.1 Trichoderma parareesei | reverse complement strand
CCCCCCCCCCATCGTAGGTACATAGACAGTAGGGCATCTATAAGCTCTCTCTCTCTCTCCTCCACTCTCTCACACCACCAACCAAAAGGGCCAAGCAAGATGCTCCCCAAGCTCCTCCTCGCCTCCCTCACGGCCACGGCCACGGCCGTCTCCGCCGAGCAGGTCCTGGGCGTCTACATCTTCCACCGCCACGGCGACCGCACCTCCAAGGCCTGGCCCCCCGTCAGCCTCACCCCCCTCGGCGCCCAGCAAGTCGCCTCGTCCGCCTCCTTCTACCGCGCCCGCTACATCACCTCCTCCTCCTCCTCTTCTTCTTCCTCCTCCAGCAACAGCAACACCACTGCCATCGCCGGCATCAGCACCGACGCCGCCGTCCTCTCCCAGCTCTCCATCACCGCCCCCGTCGACAACGTCCTGCAGAACTCGGCCGCCGTCTTCGCCCAGGCCCTCTACCCGCCCTCCAAGTCGGCCGGCTCGCAGAAGCTCGCCAACGGCACCACCGTCGAGGCGCCGCTCGGCGGCTACCAGTACATCCCCGTCAACGCCGTCGCCTCCGCCGCCAGCTCCGCCGGCTCCGAGAGCAGCGCCTGGCTGCAGGGCAGCAGCGGGTGCAGCGATGCCGTCGTCAGCTCAAACAGCTACTTCCTCACCCCCGAGTATCTCGACACGCTCAACCGCACGCACGGCTTTTACCAGGACCTGCTGCCCGTCATCAACACCACCTTTAACTCTACCACGGCCACCTTTAAGAATGGCTACTCCAGTACGTTCTCTCTCGTCCCATCTCATCCCATCTCGTCTCATCTCACTCACTCGACCCCCCTTCACTCACTCACTCACTCACTCACTCACTCATAATAATAATCCCCATGTAACTCACACACAAACTCCTTCAAAAAAAAACAGTCTTCGACTACATCAACGTAGCCACCATCCACAACGCCTCCATCCCCTCCTCCTCCCTCCTCACAAACTCCACCCTCAAGACCCTCTACGACCTCGCCTCAACCCACGAGTGGAACCTCGCCTACAACGCCAGCGAGCCCTCCCGCGCCATCGCCGGCTCCGTCCTCGCCGGCCAGATCCTCACCGCCCTCGAGGCCATCGCCGAACCCTCCTCCTCCTCATCATCCTCCTCCGCCCCGCGCATCAACGTCCAGTTCGGCGCCTACGGCGCCTTCATGGCCTTCTTCGGCCTCGCCCAGCTGCCCGCCGCCTCCACCGACTTCTACGGCATCTGCGACTACGCCTCCTCCATGGCCCTCGAGCTCGTCGCCCCCAGCCCAGACAGGACCTCCCCCGACGACCTCTCCGTGCGCTTCCTCTGGTCCAACGGCACCGCCGCTGCCCACGGCCTCAAGGAGTACCCGCTCTTCGGCCAGGAGAAGCAGACGACGCTCAGCTGGAACGACTTCAAGGCGGGCATGAACAAGTTCGCCGTCGCGAGCACCCAGGACTGGTGCAGCGTCTGCGGCAACACCGACGGCGCCTGCGCCAACTCTACCGACGCGAGCGGCAGCCCGTCTGCCCAGTCGTCTTCCTCCGATAAGGGTAGCGGCAGCGGCATTAGCAGGCCTGTTGCCGGCGTCATTGGCGCGCTGGTCACGTTGGGCGTCATTCTTGGTGTCGAGGCCCTTGTCTTGCTGCTGGGCGGGCTGCGCTTGGTTAAGAAGTCGACGCTGGCTGGGGGAGCGGGTGCGGGAGGTGCTGGTGAGACTGGTGTCAAGGCGTGATTTGGAGAAAAAGCCCTGCAAAATGAATGAGTGAAGAGAGTAAACAGTTTATATACCCGTAGATTGAAAAACAAAAAAAATATATGAATCTTTATGAGAGTTTGCCTGCTCGTTGAGTGTGTCAATGGTCTTGATAGTCAGATAAAGCGGGGGCGTAAATGCACTGGATGTACGTGGATGAAACCTTTCTCAAGATATTGATAGCTCATATTCCACTTCTTCTGCTTCCATTAGGTTATTACTTTGGACACCTTGGTCAAGTTTGAAGAAAAAGAAAACCAACAAAGCCTCATACACCGTCAACACCCGTTGCTGATTGGTATCATTTACACATTATTCGCATTGAAACCCCGCACAGAATTAAGGAAAACCCGACGAATGCATATTTCAGGGTGAACGTGTCTCATCAGAATAGCGACGTTTAACGCTCTCACGCGCACAATGTACACAAGACAGAGACGGACTCGTCATCGCAGACCTGTGAGCGCCAATAAATCGTGGCGATGGTAAAACGCCCGACAGCGCTTGCCAAACACATCTGCATTGCGCAAGCATTAGTTGACCAGTACAGCAAGACCCGAAGCCACCTTTCGGAGATTGTTATCTGAAGACGACCAAGGGGAAACAGGGCGGGAGAGACATACACATCGGAATGCTAATGACGCATACAACAACCTGGACAATCGAAATGGCAATCATGGTGTGCTCGATGCCGCCAGTAATGAGCCAGTCGTAGGCGAAAAACGTCAGGATGAAGCTAAAGATGTTCTTGAAGATGATCATCAGGGTGAAGCCTTCAATCGTCAGGTCTCCTACAAGGACATAGGTATGTGTGAGCAATTTGTATGTATACAGCCAAAGGGAAGCAGGACTCTTACGGTAAGCGTCGACAATGTACAGCGAGCTCGCAACAGCGCCAATCACCATGCCGGCGACCTCGAAGCCGAAAAAGACCAGAGGCACAATGTAGCTAAACTCGCCGGAAATGACATTGCCTGCCGTCATGGCGAACCCAAACAGGCCGATGCCGCCGACAATCAGCATGGGAATCACGAGCAGGATCCGAAACTCGGGCTCGTACACGCCGCGGTTCTTGCGCGTCAGGTACTTGACGCTCGAGTCCGCGAGGAGGCCCGAGATGGCGAAGCCGCACAGCGCGCCCACAAAGGCTCCCGTGTAGGCGTAGCCCGCCTTGACCTCGCCCCAAAAGTACGGCGGACCGATGAAGATGGCCGCGACGAGGACGCCGATGAAAATGGTCCACCCGATCATGGTGCCCTGGATCAGGCACCCCCAGATGAAGGCCGGGTTGAGGATCAGGGGAAACGGCCGGAGCAGCAGCACCCAGTAGCGCTCCTCGGTCTTGGCGCCGTCAAACAGGGACAGCGATTCGACAAACGACTTCTTGGGCGTCCTGGCATTGCCAATGGGCTGCAGCGCGCGCGACGTGGGGAAGAGGACAAAGCCCGGGCGCTGCTTGGGCGTCTCGTCTTCATCGGACGGCGGGTTGCTGACGGTGGCGATGCGCGACTGGAGCTTGATCTCGTCCTCGGCCTCGGCGTTGGTGTCGGTGTTGAGCTTGGTGTCTCGCCGATACGCCGTCTCGGGGCACAGCAAGAAGACGGCAGGGAGCGTCGCCGCCATGAAGATGGAGACAAAGTAAAACGTCCACTTCCAGCCCATGGCCGCCGTGATCTTGCCCACGACAATCGGCGTGAAGAAGGCGCCGCCAAAGATGGCCAGGTTGGTAAAGGCCATGCGCACGCCGCGCTGATGGACAAAGTACATGTCGCCCACGGCGGCATTCAGCAGGCTCTCGTACGGCGCGGTGCCCACGCCCTGAAGCACGCGGGCGCCCAGCAGGCTGCCGTAGTTTGTGCCCGTGGACCCGGCCCAGGCGCTCGACGCGACGATGATGAGGATGCCGAGCAGGAAGAGGTGGCGCTTGCCCCAGACGCGGCCCGAGGGTACGAAGAAGACGGCGGCGGCGCCGGCGCCGAGCAGGAAGTAGCCGGTGAGCAGGGCGACCTTGGTGAAGGTCTTTGATAAGAGGCGCGACAGGGTGACGGTGTTGGCGGCCAGGATGGGGCCCAGCGACGTGGCCAGGACGCCGGCCCAGCAGAGGGTGAAGGTGACGAGGTCGCGCTTCCACAGCGGCCAGTTGAGGGGGTCGTTGGGGTCATCCGAGGGCTGGGGGACCTGCGGTGGGAGAGTGTCAGTCGGTTGAGGTCCTCGGGCAGCATTGAATGCCAGGCATCGATACGCACGAGGATGATGGGCGTCTTGCCGCTGGTGTCGCACTTGAGCCTGGCCGCGTCCTGCTCCGTCGCCAGCTGCGGCTGCGAAGGGTCATCGTAGAAGTGCGTCGTGCCTGTGACACGGCAGACGAAGGCGTCGTCAGTCCACAGCCTTTTGCAGTATGATATCGATCCTGCGCGTCTGCTGCCGAGACTCGCATTGCTGCCATCAGGTGGTCGCGACGGCTTCTCTCTCACCTGGAACCTTTTCCCCCGAGCTTGGCTCGAGGATGCCAAACGCCATCTTGCACTCTCTCTCTCTCTCTCTCTCTCTTCCTCTCGTAATGTTCTGACAAGGTATCGCTTTCAAGAAAGAGTAGGTAGGTACCTATTGCTGATATAAAATCCCGTTGAAACGACACGGCGCAGCGAGTGCCCAGAGCGCAACCATTGGCCAGTTCCCAATGCGATGCGATGCGATGTGATGCGATGCAAATTTGGGGGAAGTTCTGAAAGCTGTCGTGGGGGTGCCAGAGCCAAGAAAATGGCGTCGTGTTGGACAGCAGCAGACCGAAGGAAACAGAACCCGAATACGACAATGGAGTGTGTCACTAGTAGTCCTTGTAGACGAGCTATCATTTGGAGGTGCGGCGGGATGGAGGGAAACCCCGAGACGGGAAATCTCCAACTTTCCTGTGTGGCACCAGCCTAAAGAGGACCTACTACTACTAGTAGTAGTAGCCGTAACCCCAGGATCGGCAGCTGGAGAAGGGGCGGGTGCCTGTGAGATGTTACTAGTGGATCGATCGGGCTTTGTGGAGGGTGTAAGTTCAGGTTTGATTGATGGTGATGTCTGATACTATCACGACGAGCGACAGGCCGCATCAAACAGTAGAATTATCACATCACAATCATTTCTAAATCACAGTTTGGATGACCATCAATATATGTTGGGTATCAAACAAGCCTCGCATACCATCGTCAAAACAATCTTGTGCCACTCACGAGCAATACCGTCTCTCATGGCCCCTCTCACCTCAGACCTCACCACCACCACGATATACAACCTCATCCATATTGATCCCCATCCCCCAACCCAGCCTCATCCTCAGCTTCACACAATTCCATCATCCCATCACTGCCTCTTCACCAACCAACTCATTCCACCCCCTCACCTCATCACACATCCCCTCCACCGTCAAACACCCACCCCTATACCCAATCCCCCCTTCCTCCACGCCCCTCCTGGCCTCGCCATCATCCACAAGACAATTCAACCCCGTCGCAAAAACCCCCGGCTGCACCCATCTCAACGGCTCCCCGGGCTCGCTCACCCACCTCTGCAACGCCGGCACCAGGTTCACCATCAAGGCATACCATTCCACCACGTAGCAAACCAGCAGCATCAGCACCGGCGGCGGATAGCTCACCCTCAAGCCCGTCGTGCTCGCCACGTCAAGGATCTGATAGACATCGTCGAACCGCACAGGCTTCCCCCGATCCGTCACGATATACGGCCGTCCAGCAACCTTATCCGCATGCTCCCCCAGCAGCGCATCCTCATACAGCAGATGCGCCAGCGAAGCGTTCTGCACATGGCACCAGCTCTGCACATTCCCAGCAACCCACGTCGGACAATACTTCAGCCCAAGCATCCTCCCGACAACATTGTCCCTCACATGTCCGTACACCGCATTCCCAGGCCGAATAGCACCCGTCCGCATCCCCGCGCCAGCACCTCTCTCGTCCGCACCGCAAACGAGCCTCTCAGCCTCAGCCTTGCTCCGCGCGTAATTCGTCGGGAACCCACTCGGCGGCCGCAGCGGCTCAAAGAAGTCGGAATTATCCAAGAGCTGCACGAACCCCTGAGGCTGCTGCTTGCCCCCCCACGGCGCAAACAGCCACTTGACCTGCTTCAGCGCCGCGTTCGAGCTCGAAGTGTACACAAAGATGCCCGCGCCGACCTTCTTCGCCGCCTGCAGGGAATGCAGCGCGCCCATGACGTTGACCCTCGCGCTCCGCTCGTAGAACATGGCGTACCGCTCAAACGGCCGGATCACGCCCGCCGTGTGAAAGACGGTCAGCGGCAGGTCGGCCACAGCTTTGTTGGGCCAAGGGGCTTTGTATGAGGCGAGAGTGGCCGCTTCGTCGGTAATGTCCGTCTGGACAAAGGCAACTTTTGACGCTGGTCCATGGGAAAAGTCTTTGCTGAAAGTGAAGGGCGGGCGGACGTCCAATATGCGAATAGCTTCAGGCGGGGTTCCCATGGCTAGGAGATGCAGAATGATCTGTCCTCCAAGCAGTCCTACCAAAAATAAAAACCCTTGTCAAAATCCAGGGTTCTCTCTATTTGTTTGATATCCATCAAATATTCTGAAAACTCACCAGAGCCTCCAACCACGATATACCGCCTATCCTTCCTCGGCGGCAACTTTCCCACCCAGTCGATCCCATCCCTCCTCACCCTCTCAAACACATCCAGGATATACTCCTTCGTCAACGGCTCCCCCGCGCAAGCAGCCGCTTCCGAAGGTGTATGCGAAAGCACCCAGTTCAACCTGAGCGCGTAGAGCACCAGGCAAAGCACGCCTATTGCTGCGAGCACGACGGAGGCCCATCCCATTGGGGGAATAGAAGAATGACGTGGACGAGCTGAAAAAAATGGGAGGCAACGATCCTGTCGAATCACATAATCGGAATAGACTCGGCCTCGACGCAATGGAATGGCAGTGAATTGTCCAAAGGGAAAGCGGAAAGGAAAAGAAGAGAAGAGAAGCATGCCAAGGTGTGCAAGATGGCGGGGAGGATATAAGCTAAAGGGATTGATTGCCTCTTGTATTGCGAGCAGCGGGGTACATGTAGCTTTGGCTCACGTTTGAACAGGAGGCGAGCAGATGGCCTACTACTCAGGCGAACAAACAGCCTATAAAGAGCTGCCACTTGTGAGGGTGCTGAAGTCAGTCACGTTAAGCCTACCTTATGCAAGATGGCCTATTTTACTGCGTGTTTCTGAGTGCCAGTAACTATGCCCGATTGCCTTCAACAAGGACGTGTCTATATAGCCCATTCATTACCTTGTGTGGTTTCCAGCCAAATATCTCCAGATGAGCAATGTATGATCATACAGTCGATATCTCTCATTTTTGTGGCTATCTAATCTTCAGCCATTTCATGTACAACACGACCATCGGCTAGACCGCCCTTGATAGCTATAGGTACTTACATACAGTCAACCCGTACAACAATTGCTCAAGCAGCATCTCGGAACCTGCTGCATCTGACAAGCATCGTCTCACAACCATCTTCAGAGACGCAGTCCTTCGTGCTCCCTGAGCATGGAGCCTACTCGCTCATACAGAATTGCCGTCCATTACCAAAACACCCACTTCTTCTTCTTCGCATCCGACTCGACAAGTGCGTCGTGGATCGCATCCAGGTCATTCGTGTCTCGCATCGTGTCATTCGACGATCCGACGTTGTCCATGTGCGAAATCATACCAAACGCCGGCCTGAGCATGTCTTCATACACGTTTTCGCTCTCGAGCTGGTCTGTATCCCACGCGGCCTTGTCTCCGTACTCCAACTTGACATTTTTGTCAAAGTAACGGCTCAGCCGAGAGGATGTCACGCTCGCCACAACATGTTGATGGGGGAGAGCGCTGTTCACTGAGCTCTTGGGACAGGCAAAAACTCGAACCGCTTCTGCGTCCCTTGACTTGTCCGTCGACGAGCTTTCCTCCATCGGGCATGTCAGTGTGACCGTAAGAACACTGCTATCCCTCTTTTTTCCATGGCGATATTTCGCCACTTGTCGCATGGTGATGCTCTCAATCTCCCGGGTGCGGCCGTAGTCTGGGTACTGGATTCTCAAGCCCCTCTTCTCATCAACTCTGCAAAGAACATGTCTGTCAGTCTCTGTTGTTTCCGGTTTACACGTCAACTCTTTCGTCATCTTACAGGATAGCCATTTGGTTTACAATGGCCTCGACAAAGCGTTTCAGCTTGTACTCTGGCGTCAGCGCAGTTGCGCGCACTCCACACGCCTTCATATCCCATGCTCTCTGAGGGCAATGAAGGTAGACTGCAAAGACTTCCTGGCGCTGGCCACGAACACGATATTGGTAATTGTCGGCGTTCAGTTCGACAATAACGGGCTCCTCGCCTTTAGAGCCATAAAAGACGCATTCCAAGTCGTAAAAGGTCTCCTTCTGGAACAGGTGCCAAGGGGATTCTCCCGGGGGCGTGATACCAACCACCAGGTTGGCATCGCTTGCCAATGTCGACAGAATGGGCGAAAAACCAATGCAATCCTGTGGGAATGTGGCTCCATTCAGCAGCCCAAGAACCTCCTCGGCCGAGTGGGTCGGACCAGAACCATTGTGGTCCACCAATCCTGGAGCCATTTTCTTGATATAGACGCGCCCAAACACCACCTCCAGGGAGACATAGCCAGGAGCAAGCTCAAGGATTTGCGACGCCTTCTTGAGCTGCTGCTCCGCTTCTTTCAGGATATCGCTCTTCTCCTGAGGCAGATAACCGTCCTTCTCGTGGATATTCTCCAGCTTTGGCTCCTTTGACAACTTGACTTCAAGCTCAGGAACCCATCCGGGCTGCGTGCTGCTTCCACTTAGAGAGGGAAACTGGGGTGGCCTCTGTAGTGGCCGGCCCGTCGTTGAATGTTGCGTATTCCAAAACTTGGCGGCATCAGCATACAGCAAAGGCTTCATTGCTTGCTTCTTGGGTGACTTTGGTGCTTTCACGAGAGCTGGGAAATCAGAGTCAAACTAAAAGGGGCACTCCGTCAGTATGTGGCCGCCGGGTCGTGTTGTAAACTCACTTCTGGGTTGCGTCTCGGTTCTGCTGGCGTCGAAGTATTGCGGCGTGCCGAGGATTGAATGCTTTGGCTTCTCTTTGCCGGGGCCTGCTTAGCACGAGAGCTGTTTCCTTTCGGAGAAGGGGCTGCCTTGCCCGGGGACTTGAGTGCACGTCCTCCCTTCTGGTTCATGGTACGGTACAGTACTCTCGGCTCTTCTTCCATCAGTCCAAAGCGAAGAGAGTCATTGCTTATCACGTCCTGCTCCTGGGCTTCGAGAGGGTTGTTTTCATCGTCCGGGTCATGGTTGAAAGTCTTTGAGACGGATGTTTCCTGGGCCTGTTCTTGAGCTGGTGGCTCATCATAATCCAGGCATATCAAGTCGTTGTTGGAACCCTTGAACTGCTCAAGACGTGCAAGTCTATCAGTTACCTCTTCAAGTTCCATGACTGCGCTCTGGATGTCACTGCCAGCTGGCCCGCTCCCACTCAGAGTCACTTCATCCACCTCGTTGAACGAGATGAGAAGTTCACCGTCGCAGTCGTTTGGAATCGTGAACTGAGGTCGCATTGCATCTTCCAGAGAGATGAAAAGCTCATCTCTAAAAAGATCGGGCATCGTGGACTGGGGTTGGGTTTCATCTTGCCAATCCAGTATGCAGCTCCCAGCCACCGACGCTCCTTGGTTGCGTACTACGTCGGTTTCCCGAGATGCGAGTGGCTGCATTGATCCCACCACGGCATTCGCATCATGCAATGTGGGGGAGAGCAGAGTTGTTGCAGACAGCTGGTGATAGTCAAAAATCTCGTCATCATCGAGCAAGTGCCGGTGGTGTTCTGCAGATTGGTCGTTGCTGGCCGGCATAGGAGAGGTCCGTTCTAGGCTGACTGCCACCGCGCCGCGAGGAGGCGTGTGGCTGCTTTGGATGGGTCCGCGAAGATTATTCGAAGTCTCAGTTCTAGTTGGCGATGAAGCCCTTGGCGACGTAACTCTTGGCCCTTTCACAACTTCCGATTCATGAAGCAATTGAACCTTGGCGTCTCTTGCCTTGGCAGGCGGAACGTAACCCTTGAAGGCAATGAAGGCGGTTTCTGCCTTGGCCGGTGATGCACCTTTCAAGGGATAGACTGTGTTATCGGGGATCCAACGACCATGCCTGTCTAGACTCTCCGTCCTCACGACAGCCGCATTTGAAAGCAGCTTGTACTCGGCTGCAATATTCAAGTCGGCAGTCGGAATTGCAAAGGTAGTCCGAGCCAGCCCAATGTGGGACATCCATTTGTATGTGAGCCTTATGGGTGCCTGTCCTTCGAGCAGGAGGATGTGCGATGCTACTTGAGGTTTGCTTGCCTGGTTTGTGTTAGATACAATGAGGCTCGCTTGGGCCGTGGCAAAATTGAGGGTAGGTAAAGAATATACCAGCAGATTGAGCATCGAGTTAAGCTTGCGTACTGTGCTTTCGACAGTTTCCATTGACTCCCAGGATCCAATGTACACCAACTCTCCTCTGAGGTTGTACGAGATCTCGCAGTTGTTTGCAAAGGCAAAGTCGTAGGCCGTGATGGGTGCATCCTTGGACTTTGAGAGAAGAGAAAACGCAGATAGCAGGATGTCCAATGAGACGCCATTGGAATTCTGAAGGCCTCTCCAGATGGATCTGTGAGGCATATTGGCCATTGTTGCCGGGAACTGGTGGTCTGCAAAGGAATCGTAGATGTCGTTTCCGAGAGACTTGTACAACAGCCACGCCATGACGCGGGGGTTGTCTGGGGCTTTCTGCAAGACGTCTGGGTGTAGAGTACCCTCTTCGACGTCAACGTCCTCTATCGCGTTGAAGTTGAGACGCTCAACTTCTGCGTCCAAGAGGTCGTGCATCAGAAATTGAATAGTCTCGGCGACTTTGTGCTGATGCTCTGCCATGGTGATGCACTTGAACCACGGTATGTCTGGCTCGTACAGAATCTCAAGTAGCTCATCCTGACAATGGCATTAGTGTGGCATTCGTTGGGGTTGATCTATTGCCCAATCACCTGGCATGCCAACTGGACAGATTCGACGAGGTCCTTGACGCCCAGCGCGAGTAAAGGGGGGTTACAGGTGATGTAGAACTCCACAGCCCCAGATTCCGCCATGATGTAGGATGAATTGCAGGTAACAGGAGAGTGTGAAGGTCCAGGCAATCAAGAAGAATACTGTATTGATTATCAGTTCTCAGTCTCCCGCACCTGAGGGTAAAACGCAAGTTGCTGCAGCTGGAGATTGCAGAGGCATATCAGACGCAGACAGCACCATATACGCGTTTGTGTCTGAGCTCAGCATGAGGTTGAAAATTGCTAACATACCTAGTTGTGATGCTCCGAGCAGGTGAACAAGAACAAGAGAAGATGATATTGCCGCAGTAGGATCACGTTGGCAACCGCAGCCTCCTGGCAATGCCAAACGCCACCCAAGAACGGAGCACGTCAACGCAGGAAACAAGAACAAAGATTCATAACATCGTCCGAGACGACAACATAACCTTGCAGAGATTCCACAGACAGTCTGCAATCACCTCCGGTAAACAGAGTATGAGGAGTTGGCGACAGCGCCGTGATTCGCTTTGATCGCCTGCAGAGAAATAGTGAAAGACTCTGGCGGTATCGTCAACAAGAAAAGACAAGGGCGGTGGTTTTGGAAGTGAAGAGAGGGAGAGGTGAAGAAGTAAACAAAACAAGGCAAAGAGGGGAGAAGAGAAAGAAAAACAAGGCTCTGAGAGTGGAGGGCTAGGGTAAGGTATATACCTTAGGGATGCTGTAGTGGCACGGCAGGTGCCAGACGGGTGGCAGCTGGAGGGTCGGCACGTGAACTCGTGACTGCTCGAGGAGTCTGGCAGAGAGCCATTCACTGCAGTGGACTGTCAGGGACTACCTACCTAGTAAGGTACCTACCTAGGTAGTTATAATTGACAGATTGATATGACACAAAAGATGGAACAATGAGATCTCTTGAGAAGTGGGAGATTGTCTGTGAATAGGAGACTGTTGTCTGGGCGAGGCGGAGAGTTGCGTGGTTGTGTGTATATTTGTCTACAGTTTCTGAGGAACGAGCAGGTATGGTTAGGTAAGTAGATAAAGAAGATGAAGAAGAAGAAGAATTCATAGTATCTTTACAGGCTCTATCGACTTATTGTCCTCAATTCCTCAAAAGCCAAGGTAGACCAGCGAAAGCGCCATCTGTCGATTCTACAGCAGATGGTATTCAAAAACTCCAGCAGCACGTCTACAGCCACCAGTAACACCACAGACCAAGTCTCGTAAGCCTGTATGCTTTCGTATTCCTTGTCTCTATCATCTCTTATTACACATATCCGACCCTCGTTTCTCTCTTTTGAAGGTATCTATGCAGTAACACTCTCTCGCAGTGAATCACAATTCCCATCTCAAGCCGCAAAGCTCTTCATAGTAGGTACTGACGCAACCCCCAAAGTCAAACAGCGCAAGCATGAGACAGCACACCATTGATATATTTCTAATCTTCTTTCTTGGTTCAAAACGCATCCAACGCCATATGCATTGCGGAAGCAGCCGCTCTC
>LFMI01000798.1:0-10892 GCA_001050175.1 Trichoderma parareesei | reverse complement strand
TTTTTTTTTTTTTTTTCTTTTTTTTCCTTTAATAAACTCGACTTGAATGCTTGGGGAAGAAACTTGGGCTGGGTTGGGCCACCACTAGGGAGAGGGAAAAAAGCTGATGACGGGGGTTGATTGTCTGTTTGGTTCATTGGGGAAGAGTCTGGAACTCAAAACTAGAAGCCATGCCCAGCCTTGGCACACAGGAGATAGAAGGACAAAAAAAGACGGGCAAAAATAGACATCAAAGAGGGAGATACGAGACTGCGATTGCGGACATTGTCGGTCGGTGGCATCGACGGTACTATCGGTGCCAAGAGAAAAAGCGGCAGTTAGTTGTGGATGTTAGGCAAATGAAGACACGCCGGGACGGACGTGATGAGAAACACCCGCAACCGGGTTTCACTGACACGGCCAAGCAATGACGTGTTGATCGGTGCGAATACAGTACATGACCAAAGAAATCAATGGGCAGAAAAGATGGTACTCCCTTACAGTAACATCATGTACGAATCCCTCAAGCCAACAACTGGCAGAAACACCAGATGGAAAGATGCCGAGGGAGGGCATCATCTCGCCTGACGCAGAGACAGGCCAAGGGGGGGCGCTTTTGGGGGAAAATGCCACAACACCCGACATCTTGGCAGGCTAATTTGCTTGGTCAAAGTGCTGCTCCGTCTGTCATTAGCGCTGGGCTGAGAGTCGAGCGTGATGAGTGATGGGATCTGCAGAGACAGAGACAAACAGTGCTGTGTCTCCAGCTCCCCAGCTCTTCCCCCTCTCGAAGCTTCACTGCGCTTGGCATCATGTAAGTGCTTGCGAGCTGTATCCACCCCTTGTCGTGCGACCTCTCATCGTGCAGCCCTTGGGACGGACGACGGAGCGAGTCCCCAAGGGCCAAGATCCGAGTTGTCACCGCCGCGCCTGACTAGAGGTATTATTGGGGGCCGGTCACGCATCGCCCAACGATATGGATCGTGTTGTAATACTGAACACCAAGCGACAAGTTTTCGAGGCGAACACGAGAATGAGGCACCATGCGAGGGAGTAGCAGGACGTTACAGTGGCTTCCATGCTGTCGTTGGGGTTGTCATTCAGGCTCGTCTGCACCCAGGATTCAAGCCGTGTCTGTGTCACATGTAACGCGGACCTCGCCAACTGGTGCCTATCCCGGCCGGATAAGCCGCACCCTCTTTTGCTGCAAGCCTCACCACGTGAGAAGGTTTCGAAGCTTCCAAAAGAGACAGCCGCATCTTGGGTTACCACACGAGTGACACGGAGGACGGGCTGTGAGACGGAATAGTTGGAACAATTGCAACATGTTTTCATCTGCCCGGTTTCAGCTCAAGCTCCCGTCCGCTCTGGACAGTACAAAGCAAAAGTACCTACATTTTCGAAAAGCCCGGAAGAGCTTCGGATCATGAAGCGGGACTAGTAGTACCTAATAAGCCGGCTGCTGC
Organism: Trichoderma parareesei; assembly: GCA_001050175.1. Lineage (NCBI taxonomy): Eukaryota > Fungi > Ascomycota > Sordariomycetes > Hypocreales > Hypocreaceae > Trichoderma > Trichoderma parareesei. The sequence goes on along the minus strand of LFMI01000798.1, from coordinate 9,447 downwards.
TACTACCTAGTGGCAGAATGCGGAACTTCAATCTTCCAGTCACGCATTCACCAGCCACAGCTAGACGAGCTCACCCAGCCACTATCCACCTTTTACCCCGCCACGACACAGCGCACCAGAAGAGGAAAAAAAAAAAGTCGCCAACTTTTTCTCATTAATCGCCAAAGTCACCTGACGTGGGCCGCAAAGGGCACGAAAACCCTACCAGGCCAGAAAATTAGTTAGTGCCGCCATTACGAGACGCAGCCCTCGCAAACGCCCTCCCTCCCAAAAAACCGACTCCATCACGGCCACCACATTCGCTCGTCGATACCCTGCGCGTTTCGATAGGCGAATTCAATCAACACAACACCGCGATCATGGCTGACGAATACGTACGTTGTCCCTTTGCTGTCTTATGCGAGTCTCTTGGGGGAGGATAATTGGAGGGGGGAGAAAAGGCAGAAGAGTCAAGAGATGGATGGAGGAACCGATGGCGGCAGGCGGAGGACTTGCGACATCCAGATTCTGGGGAAATATCCTCTCGCTATGGGGTTATTATCATCAAATGAACGGGCGCTGACAATGCTTTCAATGGACAGAACGCCGAGGAGGCCGCTGAGATCAAGAAGAGAAGAACCTTCCGCAAGTTCTCCTACCGAGGAATCGACCTTGACAAGTACGTTCCTACAACACCGTCCCATCCACAACACATCGAAGAGACGACCTACAATACTCCAAATCACCGAACAACACCAGCACCACCAACACACATGAAAACAAACCGCTAATCTGATATCTCGAAAACAGCCTCCTCGACCTCTCCTCCGACCAGCTCCGCGATGTCGTCCACGCCCGTGCCCGCAGAAGGATCAACCGCGGCCTGAAGCGCCGCCCCATGGGCCTCATCAAGAAGCTCCGAAAGGCCAAGCAGGAGGCCAAGCCCAACGAGAAGCCCGACCTCGTCAAGACCCACCTGCGAGACATGATTGTCGTCCCCGAGATGATTGGCAGCGTCATCGGCATCTACTCCGGCAAGGAGTTCAACCAGGTTGAGATCAAGCCTGAAATGGTTGGCCACTACCTGGGCGAGTTCTCCATCTCATAGTACGTCCCCAACCTGCGATGTGGTTGCTGCGTTGAAACGCGGCCGTCGTTGGTTCTTCTGTTTACTGACCCCTCCTGCAGCAAGCCTGTCAAGCACGGTCGACCTGGTATCGGTGCCACGCACTCTTCTCGTTTCATTCCCCTCAAATAAGAAGGCGTGTGGTCTTGGGTGGTTTCTGCATTCTCGGACATTTTCGGGCGAAAAAGGACTGGTTTTGGTAGACGGAGGAAAGCCGCTACTGAAGTTGTTGACGACAATGATTTCTATGATAGTACAATGAGAAACATTGTTTACGCTTTCAAAGCTGTCAGCTATACCTGCGCAATACATGCTGCTGGTGATACATATAATCCACTCCCAGCTTCGCTTGAACCATTCAGTCACTTCCCCAAGAAAATATATATACAGTCAGTGCTTGCCTTCCACCTTTCACCTGCGCGTGCCGCGAGAGCGATTCTTCCGTCGTCTTCGAACAGGAGACCCTTCATCCGTCGGCGGTTGAACCCTGAGAATAGGGATGCTAGAAGACACAATCTCGGGAGATGGACTGTATGGATACGGAGTCCTTGGAGGCGATTGCCAAGGAGATGATTGCCAGGGATGCAACCAGTCACATCCTCCTCTTGTGAACAAGTGACCCCAGCGAAGCACAGTCTTGTTCCTCAGCCGCTTTGCGCGATCCAACACAGATAACCGCGGTTCCGGCACATCAGCATTGAAGTCGTCCTCTTCCCCGACCTCGGCACTTGTCGCAACAGAAGCCCGGGCGTCTCGTCCTCCGAGCCTCAACCGCCACTCCTCCAACTTGTTGCGAAGGAGCTGGCACCGAGTTGGTCGGTCGGACATGCTCCCGCAAACAGCGCAGGCAAGCTTGCTGCCCTCTATCGTATTGTAGTGGATCAAGATCTCCTCGCCGGCCTTGACGGGCTTGACCAGCGTGATCAGGATGCGATGCGGCTCATACCAGTCCATCCGCCGCACGGCATTGGCACAGCCGCGACACGCATGGTTGATGCGAGACGCCAGGGAGTAGATGTTGGCAAAGTCCCCATCTGGGCTGCTGTACGAGTACTCGAGAGCAAAGTTGAAGAGGATGATGCTCTGGAACAGAGACAGCGCCCGCCTCCCCGACGGCACAGACCGCAGCTTGGGGAACTCCTCTCTGAGAGCTTCCTGCTCATGGATAAGAAGATCGCACCACTGTGCCTCGATTTCTTTGCGCATGTTGGCCATGTTCACGTCCCGCGGCATCCAGAAGCTGAGGACTGGCTCCTCAGACAGGAGCAGGTGGTCGGGGAGGAGGTCGCTCGTGGCATAGAGGCCGTATCCGCGCCGGGTCTTTGTGTCTTGGACGACGACGGCGAATTCGCTTCTCATTTCGTCGATGGAATCTCCGCCTTCCACCTCTGTCACCATCTCCATGATGGACTTTTTGGGCACTTTGGCCGGCTTGGGGATTTCTTTTCCATCGACAACCACGAAGATGCTGGAGCTGCTCTGCGTTTGGTTTTCTTGACTGAGGATGTCGCGGAAGTTTGGAATCGACTGGTGCGGCTCTTGGGCATTTTGGTCTTTGATATTATCGCGCATAGACGGAGATTCTTGGGTAGACGCCATGTTTGAGAGTCTTGTTGGAAAGCCTTGGCGTATAATGAATGCTTCACAGCCGAGAAGGCCGTAATACCTAGAATAGAGGAACCGAGGATATCTAGAGATGAAACGAGTGCCAAGAAATGACTGGTCAACGGCCAAAATCGCCAAAAGAATGCCTTGCGTGATGATGTGATGTAAAAGGGACGAGGAGAAAACACGACGCCTTGTCGCGACATTGTGAAGATCGTCGTTCCTTCCGGTTTATACAAGTCAAGCTAGGTAGTTGAGGCACTGACTATCTACCTAGGCAGCATCTGAAGCAACTCAGGTAAGTGCTACTGTATGATGTGTGATTTTAGAGACATACAGAGCAAGAAATCAATCCTTGAGAGTGGCTCCAGTAGCTGCAGTTGTGCCTTGAAGGCTCATGGAGGTGTGTCTTTGTCATGTTCAACGGATTGTTAGTAGTCGTCAGCAATAGCAATCCTAAGCCGGCTTCACGCTGAATTGAGAAGCCGAATCACACATCAAGAGGGCCCCTGTGGTGCAAACTTTGTTCTATAAATTGGATTTGGATATACTGTAGCTCCGTGCCTACTCCTGCTTGCCGGCGGCAGCCAGCTTGGCCGCCTTCTTCTCCTCCGCCTTCAAATGCTGTTGCCTGTAGTGCTCCACGACGTGGTCCATGTTGACGAGATGGCCGGCCTGGATGTTTCGCTGGGCGTGGGACTGGAAAGCTCTGCGACGAGGTGGTTAGCCTAGACAAGAGAAACAAGAAAAAGCATGGTCGCAAGGTTTCGACATACTCGGGGTATGCGACATCGACGAATCGGTGCTTGTTGGAGGCGTTCTCAAAGAGGTTTCGGTCGAAGCCGGCCTGCTCCATGGCCTTTGTGTGCAGCGAGTTGATGGCCTCCCAGTCCTCGGCCTTTGATCGGTACTTGGTGAGCAGGTTGGAGACGTTCCAGTTGTCGGTCTCCTGGGGCCGGAACTGGTAGACGAGGACGGTGCCGAGGAAGGTGGCGACGGCAATCACGGATCCTTTCTATAGCGCAGCCTGGCAGTCAGCGTCTTGTTCATTTCTTGTCTTGTCTTGTCCTGTCCTCCGAAACACCCTCGAAACAGAACTGATAGGCGGATTCTAACCCCAAAGGACTCGTTGACGGGAGCAGCTGAGTGGTGGCCGTGGCCGTGGGCGTCGGAGGCGTAGGTCCGGGACGTCCGCTGCAGCTGGCGGGCGGCGCAAACTACCCGTGATCGTGCGGCGAACATTCTGGCGGCGCGGGTGGACGTCAATTCAAGGTGCAAAGCGGGCGCGATAAGGCTGAGGCTGAGCGTTGAGACTGGGCTTGAGTTGAAGTCGTCGCCAGATGTGGGTTGCGGATGACATAAGGCACGTGGGCCAATGACGAGGCTGCTGAGCAACTCCCCGCCATTCTGGGAGCAAGCTCCCTTTTAGAAGCTCAGATATGGTCCTACCTGCGTGATGCTATTCACTTGATAGGAGCGGTAAGGTCTGCGGATTGACAAGAGCATTCAAGTTTAATCTGAGCCATCCAATTACTACCTGGGTTTCGCCTCTTTCGTGGTGCTACGTACTGTATCCCCGTGTTTCAGCCAACCAGGTCACGACGAGAACGCCTCATTGAGACATTTTGCGGTTGCAACGAGGTATTGGCTGGTCTTTTTAGCCATGAACTGCTGTTGTTGGTTCTGCCATCAGTGACTTGCCTCATTGCTACAGTAGCTTTAAGCAGAGGATCAGATGCCGGTGAAGCTGCACTGCATCGTGACGGCATCAATGACAGCGCGGGAGAGGTGATTCCGTCCAACCGGCCAATTCAAGCTCCGCGACTGTGATAGTGTAACTGATGGCCGATGGCTGGTGGCGTCGAGCCGTCTGGCATGCTGCAGACCGGTTCGTCTAGATGCCCTTTGGCTATTGGGCCGTGATGATGGGAGGATGTTGCCCAAGGATGCTTAGTTGCTACCTAATGTGGTCAGTTGGGTTGGAGTGCGCAGGTGCTTCGAGCGGGTGGGATCCAAGGTCGAGCCCTCAAGGCCATCCAGGGGTGTTGAAACTATAGTCAGTCCGAAAGAAGAGGCATAGGGGGCACTATCAGGAATGATCCCATGCTTTCCTTTTGGATGTTCCAAGTCGCACATGGGCGAACTTGGCCCTGATGATGGAGGCGCCATGATTGGGGGCCTTGCCAGCACATACCCGGCACCAACAGGCTCCGTATTCGCATCCTCCGTAACAGCGACGGATCACGGCTGGATCGACCAAAGGAACAGCTGCACATTCCAAGGAACACATGCCGAAACACTCATGTTATACACGGCTGTTAAGTCATCTGGGTATTGGTTGGCAGAAGTTGGGCGTTTATTGCCTGTACCTATTTCCACACACAGGGTACAGCAGCCCTGCAAACGGAAGGCGCCGTATCGTGCCTCAGGTATGCATCTTATCGAGCTTGAGGCAAAAGGGGGAAGGATGGCGAGATTCTGCCCTTGTCCACTTCCACCTCCCACCTACAGGCACATCTGCACGGGCTCCTCAGACCAGCACGCATGCATCCCGCAGCCACCTGATGGGGAAAAAAAAAGGAATTCTGCCCTCCCTTTAGGCAATGCGACTTCGCAGGCTGGCATCCGTCATCACATCACACAGCCCGTCACCGCCCGCTCGGCAACAGCGGTAATCATACACAGAGCCTCCCCTTGACGACAGAGGCTGGCGGCGAACCAGAGAAAACAGGGCCATCTCGGCCAAGGCCAAGGCAGCGCCATGTTACTACTACCGGCCGAAGCAGACGAGCGTCCAGAAGGAGCCGTCGTCTCCGCCATCCCGTGCAGGGCACATGCATATGATACGCACCAAGAGGTTGATCGGTGTGGGGGACGACGCACGACGAGGTCCACCTCGGTGAGAGCTGCTGACGACGCCATAGGCTTCTGCACAAGGCCTGCGTTGGGTTCATTTGCCTATTTGGCTGGGATCTCATGCAAGACGCCTGGCACTGTGGTTCGTCGGTCGTGAGACTCCCGAGCTCTGGCTTCGCTTGTCTCTGAGAGACTGCTGGTAAAGGGGATGCTGTTATGCTCCCATCTTGGCACCACGCCTCTGTCGTCCTACGATGCCGCTGATGGTTGACCGACCCGGGCAGTCCACGGCAAACATTGCAGGGAGGGGACTCCCGATCTCATGGGCCAGGGTTCTGTCTCATGCCATGGTTACTCAGACCACACGCAAACCGTTGAGCAGCAAACCATGCTGTCGGGTTTGCTGGCGACAGCCTCCCTGGAGCGGAGTGGCCCGCCCATCGCCTTCAGCCTTTTCTGTTTTGCTTTTTCTCAGCTTGCCTTTGGATCAACGCAGCTGTCGACTGATAGCTGCATATGCTACCCACAGCGGAACCGCACGGCATTGGCATCATCAACTGGGATAGAGACGCGGATACGGACATGGACGCGAATGAGGCAGGAAGAGGGCCGTGGTATCGCATTTCGGCCTCTCCTTCCCCAACCCGGACCTCTCTGCGCTATGATGGATGCCGCTGTCAGCGACTTTCGGATAGCTGCAACCGCGTAGCAGCTCCGGAAGAGCAGCTCTGCTAATACGAGGGCTTCGGTAGAATGCCCATTGCCATGCAAAAGCGTGCCGTATCCTTGGACGACTGCAACTTGCCGGCTCGCCTCTGTCGGAAGCAGGCCAAGCTCTGTACCTGCGTTGGGTAACACACATTCGGGTCCTATCTCCAAGTTGATCAGTGGTGTGTCACATATATTCAGGCCTTCTCCTGGAATGCAGATGTTGTGATGTATGTGATCTACCTTTCCGAGTATAATACTCGGGCGTCATCCTGTGCTGTCTGGCGCCCTCAGTCGACATCGGGCCAGATGCTCTCTACCTATTGAGCGATCCTCTGGCTTCGCAGAGTACGTAGTCTTCCCCCTTCTCGTTTGTTTCTCTTTCGGTGTTGTCCTGACGAGACTGCGCGGGATAGATTCACCAGAGTCGGCCGTGATCAACCGCCGCTGAGACGGGACGGGACGGCACGAGCCACTTTGTGCTCGTTGGGGCCCTGATACTGCAGGCCGTGAGGGAGTCGGGTATCAATTCACGCTCCAGTTCTGTCCGTCCTTCGAGCGTCGCCCTTATAAAACCCAGCATGGCGTCTCTCGCATTGCCTGCCAGTAATGCTAGGGCTTCGTCGCCGATTCTTGCAGCAATTCCCGGTTCTCTCCAGACGTGGCTCGCTTTCCCTGTCGATGTTGATGCAAGTGAAATGGGCTCTTTTTGGGACGTCATCTGCCGATGCAACAAGTTTGATGAGGCTCAGAGTGCGGCCATGTGGGAGTTTTCGATTCTGGACAACTCAGTCCCGGTGGGGTATATGCTTCCTGAGCATGTCGCCGAGATGATATGGGAGGGCACGAGCTTCAACGTCTCCAGATCTGAGCGGAGGATACATCTAGACCCGGTTGTCCGGCCAGGCGACGATGTCGTCGATGTATGCCGGCGCGAGTTCATAGCCCTCTGCGAGAAGAATGTCGACAGGCTCAACGGCTGCTTCCGAAAGTGGCTCCTGAAAAGATCCGACTTCCACCCCATCCGTGGCCTCGACGAAAAGCTGGCTGGCCTGGTGATTGCTTCGCCGGCCAGGGGCATCTTTGGCATCGTCACCACCGGGATCCACATGAACATGTTTACCGTGAGGAACGGCAGAATCCACGTGTGGGTGTCGAGGCGATCCCAGAATGTTACATATGCCGGGAAGCTCGATCAACTGGTTGCTGGAGCCATGGATCCAGGCGATAACATGGAGCCCTTGATGACGCTGAAACGCGAAGCCATGGAGGAAGCAGGCCTGGAAGTCGATGCCGCGTCGCACACGGTGACTTGGAATGGTGCCTATGTGGGCAAAGTCACTGCCGAGTCGCTGATATCGTTTTACGACCAGAAGGACCACATTGCCGGCAGCGAAGAGGGCCACGTTGAGCCCGGAATCCGATACACTTTCGACTTGGAAGTTGGCCCCGACTTTGTGCCGCATCCCCAGGAGCCGGAGTCTATCGACGGGTTCGTGCTCAAGACGGTGGAGGAGGTGTGGAGGGATCTGAAGAATGCCGAGTGGAAGCCAAACTGCGGCCTCGTCATGCTGGACTTTTTGCTCCGAAAGGGCGAGATCAAGGAGGACGATGACGAGAATCTCGGGCTGCTGCGACGCGGTCTCGCCAGAAAGCTCCCCTTTCAGAACCTGTGAAGCCGGACTTGGTCATGATGAAGCCGGACGGATGGCCTTGTGTGATGGCCCAGGGCTGGGCTCGGGCAGCGTGTAATGAGGATCGAGATGTACGTTGAGGCGATTGTTCGGGTTATTTGGTTTTCGCAATCGGGTTGTTTTCTGTTTCAGTAGAGATCCTTGGGTCGAATGCGCAAGCTGTTGGTCTTTATTTTGCTAGCAATGAAGCTTTCTTGGCCTTCTAGTAGCCAGTGCCTCCTTTTTCTTTGGTTGTCTCAAGAGTGTTGATGGCCATACACAGGGTCTGCCCCAATAGTCTTGACGAGTTTTTCTTCCTCTCTTGTATCCATGCAACGCAGGTGGATGCAAGATGAATGTGCCGCGACACGGAAAATTGGTGATTTGTCTTACAAGAAGTTTTTACGGTGTACAGGGTAAGTTTGCGTACATGTAATTTCGGAACGGCAATATGGACAAGGGCATGGCTACCTAAACAAACGATGGGCAGCTCGTCAATACGGCTGATTTAAATAGTCTAAAGTAACATTCCCGGGGATATTTTCTGCAGTACCTTCGGGCTGAATTCGCGCAAGGATGTGCAGATTCGGGAATAGTATTGACACTTTCGGGATATTTGGTTTGTCTCTTGAGACCTCACGATGAGATGTGATGCGACGCTGTGTCTGACTCGTATCTCGTCCCCTTTCGAATTTGTTTGCTGAAATCATATGGTACCGCAAATATCAGACAAGGAACAGAGAGAGGGCTGTTTTTTTTTTTTTTTTTTTCGCATCCTTTCGTCCCGTGGCGGCTTAGCCCTTGTAAATAGCGGGAGGGGGGAAGGGGTGTGTGTCTTGAGGAAGAGGAGATACACAGTACTACGAGTAGGCGTTCTTATGATTCAGGGCTGTGGTGTTTCGTTATGTTTTCCTGGGGGACGATTTACATGGTTACGACCTGATTTGCATGAGATTTCGGGTTGGTGTTTACATGACTCAGTATGTATATGTAGGTACCTAGGTTGCAGTTTGGGCATCTGCTTGGGCTGATATCCTCGAGGAGACATGCATGTTTGCGCTCACCAAAAGATTGTCTCTCTCTCTGTGTGTGTGTGTGTGAGGAAGAGAGAGAGAGTGAGAGAGAGATCGAGAGGCAGCCAAAAGGAAGATGGAGAAGATGTCAAGTGATGCAAAAGACATTCTGGACTGAATCTGGTTCAATCTCCGTGCCTTTTGCGTCTCACAAGAGCAATGAGGCTTACAGACAGAACCCTCGATCAGGGGTCTCGGAACGAAAAAGGATTCAAGAAGATGTGATACAAGTACTACGAGTACAAGTTTGCGTGAGACCTACCTACCTAGGTACCTTACCTTAGGTAGGTACCTACTGCAGGTAGTACCAGCACATGAAGTACTCGCACCCGTTGTCTCTGCTGCGGCCAAATTAAGAAACAAGATGCGCCTTGTTTTCTCCAAACGCCGTCACCTTGTTGTCTCCTCTGCCAGGTCTTTTTTTTTT
>LFMI01000078.1:974-18194 GCA_001050175.1 Trichoderma parareesei | reverse complement strand
GGGGGGGGGGGGAGAATGAAAAAGAGAGAGGAGGGAGAACATCGCCTTGTTTGGTGCAACCTACTCAACGACAGAAATGGACTTTGCCCGGGATTCCACGGGACAGTGGATGACTTGCTCCGACGGCTGGCGCAAGGCGGTTGCTCCCTCCGCACCCCAGGTGCATAGAGCAAGGGACTTGCTGCTCCGAGTGTGAGTATGCGTGCTTCGTGCTCTGTACGGGCCGACCATGTTCGAATCACGGGCCAGGATCCATTGGGCAGGATGACATCGCAAGCAGGGCGTTCAAGAGGGAAGAGAAGGGCAATGCTTACGCTTTGCGTCGTCGTTGCTCGTCGATGAGACACGATTCGGCGGACCCATGGCCACAGCTCTAGGACGGACTCGTTAATCTCTTGGCCTCTCTTACGCCTTGTTGGACTTGCTCCCCTCGTGGGCGAGTGTTTTGCTTCGGCCCCTTCTTGGCAATTCTTTGATGGGGTATGCTCTCCATTTCTACGAGAGTCCAATGATGACGACCACTGCCTTGCTCGCTCTCCGCAGGTCACAGGTGCCACATACCTCTGCCCAGGATCTGGAGTAGAAGACCACGTCGGCCTCGGCCGCGAGCTCACGCAGGCCGTCCCTGCCTGGTTTCTCGACTTCGACGCTGATTTGCGCGTTTGGCAGCTGATCACGCAGCGCGCGGACGCACTCTAACGTGGTATCGGGGATGCGGCCCTGAGCTAGAGTTGTGAGATAAAGGACTTCTCGACGAGGGAGGATGCCGAGGGGTGATCAGATGCCGTGGCGTCCCCTTCGCTTGACAGCAGAGTCCACGACTGGCCGCAGGCGCCTCGGCCCCCATTCGTGGGCGCAACAACTCGAGCCAAAGAGAGGGTCACAGCAGCAGGGATTCCTGCTTTTGTCCTCCCTTTCTGCCTCTCACTTCATGTCCTTGTTTTGCGGCTCGGCTTGGGACGGGGGCTGGACTCACTTCAAAGTGCCACCAGGTGTCTTCGCTGGCACCGAATCTCCGCACGACGGCCTCGAACTCGCCAACTGTCATTTCCGGTAGGTCGTTGTAGTTGACAATGGTACGGCTTCCCGTCGACTCGCTACGGATGATGTAACTGCTGGCGGCCTGCGTGTACGCCTCTCGGTAGAGGCAGAGATCAAGGTTGACTGGCGATGACGACGTGAACGACGACTCACCAGCAAGGGAGAAGGAATCCTTGATGCGCCGCGTAGCTGGCGATGATTCGCTCGGGAGGGGTGACACGAGGTACGTGCGGACGGCATCTCTCGGCCCAAGGAGCTGCTGCAGGACCTCGAGCGAGTTGGGGCAGTTGCCGCCGCGACGGATCTCGAGGCGGGAGGCTCGTTGCTTTGCGTCTTCGGCAGGGAATTGCGGGACGCTGTTTGCGTGAAAGAGGTATGTTAGAAAATGTGATGCATGATGAGGACTGATGAATAGTATCCCAGTCTTGTGTAATAAGTAAGATGACGGGGAGCTTGGGGCTTTCCTTAGGATGGTGTCGAGGTAACAGGCCCCGACCATGATGAGGTGCTTCATTGGTTGGGCCGTGTTTGCTGGCTCCTCCCTCCGCCTTCTGTGCTTGTTTGCCTTTATATGTGCTGTCGTTTGAAGAGGTGGTGATGCCAGTGTTTTGTGTATGTGAGGTGAGGTGAGTTTGGGTAATACATACCTTATGATGATGATGTTGAGGCTCCGCCCTACCCCACTTGGTTCTAGCAGCGAGTCGATAAGAGTAAGTTTGACCTTGATTCTACAGCCAGCATCGTTTGAACAAAAGAGAAGTATGAACCAGGCCGAGACGACTTGAATTACGGTCATATATCTCGTGTTGGGATATACTGGTAGGGAGTCATAGCAGTCGGGCAGCAAACGGCCACATCTACATCGAATGTCCACGCGACGAAACGACACAGGAAGGCTAAAGATGACGTATGTGAGCCACGAAGACATGAATCGATCAGGCAGGCATCTTCTTCCAGTTCTCTGCGTTGAATGAAGCAGCGTACTCGTAAGATGATCTACTACTATCGGGTGATGTCCCTAAAGCATATTTCGCCATGATATAGTCTAGGTAGTACTTGGGAGGTTCTCGTACGTCAACCTGCTTTACTCACTTCCCCAGTACTTACCCTGTGATTTGTTGGAACACAACTTACTTACCACATAGATTTTGAGCGTCTTACTCGTTGTAGCACATTGGCAATTGACTCGTGTGAAAGCCTAGATTGTTGATTTTCGAATACCGCCGACAACATGGATGGTGAAAAGATTCAAGTCTGGAGTCGAGGTGACGATGATGTTCGGAATAGTCATCAACTGACTGTCAAGGCTGTCTATGCCTACCTTGGGTAAGATGCTGAGAGGCAACACTCTATCCATTGATATCACCAGCACACATTCTACACTCTACCCTCGCTGTCCCTCAACGACTAAATTTGACTTGCTTGTCATCCCATGACCATTTGTCCTTGGACGATCAGTAGGTATTCATCAATGACATTGTACGCATCATTGGTGGTTCTGCGCAAAAAGCAGCGAATCTGACTGGCCGCCTCAACCGGGCACTCTGATCCCCACATCGGCTCGATCTAAGCGTCTTTTGGCATTGAGCTGCGGAAGCGCAACTGACAGACTAATTACAGTACTATGGCTGCCATCATCCGATCGTGCGAGATCTTCTCAGCTTACTGACGGTTTCTTACTGCGAATCTTGTTCCGTTTCAACCGCCAAAATCCGACTGATTGACTCTCGACGATTTCATCATTATTATCATCTGACTGACAGCAGCAAAGAGGCTCGCATTTCTCGACTCCTGTCCCTGTTACACGGCATTCCCTGGTGCATGGACTGCGGAGCGGCGACCCCGCGATAGACTCAGCTATTACATCATGGGCTGGGACGGCGAGGAAGACGGCGAGACGAAGCGCCCGAAGCACATTTCGTTTGAGGACGGCAGTCTGGACGGGAGCGACGAGGACGAGGGAGCCGTCGAGGTGAGTGAACTCGGCCATCATCATTAGTGTATCCTCACGACCAGGATCGTGGTCCTGGTACTGACAAGTCGTGCCACCACAAACAGGTCACCTTTGACAATGGAAACCCATACAGAAGAAAGAGCTCGCTCGTCACGTCCGAGGCAGCCGTGCCCAAGACGAAGCGCATCCCGCCAGGCCAGCGCGCCGAATGCGTCGTCCACCAATTGATCGAGGACCAGCGGCGCTCGCGACACTCTTCCGCCGCGAGCTCGCCCAATCGCAACCAGTACCGCGCGCACCCAATCTACACGCAACCGAACCACCACGAGAGCGCCGTGGACATTAGCAAGGAGCGGAGGATGGACCGGATCATCGATCTCAAGAGCCCCGGTGACCAGCAAAAGTGCCGCGCGGTCGTCGACACCGAGTGTCTCTCCGATGAGGATGCCGGCCTCGGACAGGTGGACCAGAAGATATGGACGAAGGAGATGACCAAGACGGACTCGGAAACGGACCTCACCCACCACACCTCGTACGAGAATATACACAGCCGCATGTTGACCAAGAAGCAGCTGAGCGACATGGCGTGGGGGGTTCGAGAGCTGAGCAGGCGGCTGAGCAGCATGCGCATCCGCTTCCGGGTGAGGACCATTTTCCTCTTGACAAAGATCCACGACTCGGATCTGATCTGCAACACGCGCGCGCTGGCGCAGTGGCTGCTCAGCAAGGAGAGGGACGTCAAGTATGTCGTGTACGTGGAGAAGATCCTCAAGACCAACAAGAAGTTTGATGTGGGGAGGATGGTCGACGACCTGGTTCGCGACTACGCCAAAGAGGGCGGCGTGGACGAAGAGAGCGCCCGGGACGATATCCAGAAACGTCTCCGGTACTGGGACGAGTCCATGTGCAGGGCGCGGCCTCATCAGTTCGACTTTGTCATCACCCTCGGAGGAGACGGCACGGTTTTGTACGCGAGCTGGCTGTTCCAGAGGATCGTGCCGCCGGTCCTGAGCTTTGCGCTGGGCAGTCTCGGGTTTCTGACCAAGTTTGACTTTGAGGACTTTAAGCCGATTCTCACCTCTGCGTTCCACAAGGGCGTGACGGTCAGCCTGAGGCTTCGCTTCGAGTGCACGGTGATGAGGAGCGTGCGAAGGAAGACGCCCGAGCCAGAGTCCGAGGAGGACAGCGACGACACGCACTACAAGCGGGATCTGGTGGAGGAGCTGATTGGCGAGGAGAATGAGGATGAGCGGACGCACAAGCCGGAGGGGACGTATGAGATACTGAATGAACTGGTGGTTGACCGAGGCCCAAATCCAAGTGAGTTAAATCCCCACGTGTCTTGTAGTGCCAAAAGCCCGATGCCCTCTGACACAAAACTTCTCTCTTCACAGCAATGTCGTATACGGAAATCTTCGGAGACGATGAGCACTTTACCTCTGTGCTCGCCGACGGCATCTGCGTGTCTACACCCACGGGTTCGACGGCGTACAATCTCGCCGCTGGAGGCTCGCTGTGCCATCCCGAAAACCCGGTGATGCTCGTCACATCCATCTGCGCCCACACGCTGTCCTTTAGGCCCATTATCCTGCCGGATACAATCGTCTTGCGGGTAGGCGTGCCCTACAACGCGAGGACGTCCTCATGGGCCAGCTTTGATGGGCGAGAGCGGGTAGAGCTGAAGCCGGGCGATTATGTCACCGTGAGCGCGAGTAGATACCCGTTCGCGTCGGTGCAGACGGAGGGCCGGAGGAGCGAGGATTGGATTAACAGTATAAGCGGGAAGCTGGGGTGGAACACGAGGCAGAAACAGAAGGGATTCAAGGACTGGGACGCCTAGGTGCCGTGTGTCTTTGTCATTCAGGTCGGGAGTATGGCTTAGGATATAGCTTGTTGATGACTGCTTTGATAGAGGCGGGTTTGCCAGGCTGCCTATTTGTTCGGTGTAAACACACAGAAAAAGGGGAATGACCAATAATATCTACCTAAATGATATCTCATTCAGTATGATAGAAGAAAGTCAAGCAACAACATGAAGGAAGAGAGTCTCGGCTCCATGAAACAAGATGATGCAGTCTCAGACTCGATATAATACCTACTAGGTAGAGGGCCCACCCCCACAAATGGGCTGACGAACAATGTCTGCAGCCCCACGCTAGCAAAGACGACCCTGGTTCCAAGCTGTGCGACTTTTGGTGACGAGACGGCACACGCTGTCAACTTTTTCTCTCTTGACATTGGGTGTGATTCTGCTGAGCGCTGACAAGAGGAGGCAACTCTTGACATTTCGTTTTCGAAGCACCAGCACCTCCGAGTCCTCAATTGACTCGTTTCGTCGCGTTACAGAGAAAAGACACCATCCAGCTCGACAACCCCACGATCCAAACGACCAAACCCAAAGAAACCACCACAAGGACCACAAACCCACAATGGCCTCCCAAACATCCTCCTCCTCCTCCTCTGCCCTCCCCCCAGACCTCTTCGACAAAACAACCCTCATCTCTCTCGCATCGACCCTCGCCATCGTCCTCGTCGCCTACCTCGCCTCCCGCATCGCCCTCCCGCGCTCTTCCTCCTCCTCCACCATCCGCTTCCTCTTCATCTGGCATCTCGCCGACGCGCTCTGCCACTTCCTCCTAGAGGGCAGCTTCCTCTACCACTGCTTCTTCTCGTCCATCCCCGTCGCCGAGGCTCGCCGCCGCGGCATCCTCGCCGACCTGGTGCCCACGCCGTATAACTTCCTCGGGCGCGAGGATGGCGCCATCTACGGGCCGCAGAGCGGAGGGGATAATCCGTTTGCGCAGCTGTGGATGGTGTATGCGAGGGCGGATCGGCGATGGGCTGGGGCTGACTTGGTGAGTATTTTTTTCTTTTCTTTTTCTGCTCAATGAGTTTGCCTTTGAAGACGGACAAGAGAAGGAGAAGAGAATGGGTATAATTTAGAAGGACTTTGGTCTGGAAATAAAGAGAGAGAGAGAACCGTACTAATCGGATGGCAACAACAACAGGGCGTCATCAGTCTGGAGCTGCTGACAGTCTTCTTCGACGGCCCCCTCGCAGTATACATCTGCTACCTCCTCGCAAAGGGAAACCCCAAGGCCAGCCTCTGGATGATTGTCCTCGCGACATGCGAACTCTACGGAGGTAAGGTTCTACCACTCCCTTCCTCACACAAAGTGTCACATCTTTCGCCCAAGACGGATGGACTGATAAAAGAGAATTTGTAATGGGGGGGCAGGCTTCATGACCTTTTGCCCCGAGTGGCTTACCGGCAACATCAACCTCGACGGCAGCAACTTCATGTACCTCTGGGTGTACCTCGTCTTCTTCAACATGCTGTGGGTGTTTATCCCACTGTTTGCCATTGCCTACTCCATCGGCGACATCTCGAATGCGTTTGCTGTGCGAGAGGCGTTGAGGCAGGCGAGGAAGAGGCACTAAACGCATGGGCATCGATCCACGGAGCGGAGATGCTGGAGCGCATTCGTATGCTCAAGCTGTGTACTGTTACTAGGCAAAGAATCAGGAGTCCGTTGCTTGTACTGGATTTGATTGCGGCAGGGCGTTTCTGCACGGGATTCTGCTGGAGTATCTGTTTGATATCATGTAACGATTCAATAATCCGCGTAAAGTGAAGATCAGCTTAGCATTCAATCAAAAGTCAAAAAGCATGTCGTACATCGAAAGTTCCAAGGCATCATAAGATAGTTTAGGCACATCTTCACGCCAGGGTCATCGAAAACAAACATCACACTCGAGCGAGAAAATCAAGTAGGGTGAGAATTTATATTGTGCTAATAGGGTATCTTTGTCTGCGTCGACAAACCGAAGCCATGTTGTTCGTCGTTGATGCTTCTTTCAACCATCCATCCCATGCACTCCTTTAGATAGCCTGCTTGTGGGCCTCGCCCTTGGTGTCGTGCTTGGACTCGTCAACCTTGTCGCCGAGAGCGTCCTTGGCGGCGGAGGCACTATACAAGATATTGTTAGAACCAGTGTTGCCAGCGAGAAAGAGAAGAGTGAAGTCTTACCGAGTGCCGATGGGGGCATCGCTGTCCTTGGCGACGTTCTTGTTGGCCTCCTTGGAAGCGCCAGAGGTGGCCTGCTGAACCTTCTCGCCGACGTAGTTGGCACCCTGCTTGATGGAGTCCATTGTGATGGTTGTTTGGTGGTTGTTTGAAAGTTGGTTTGTGAATGTGTTGCAGTTGTTGCTCGAGGTTTGTAGTGTGAGATGTGTGATGAAGAAGAAGAAGAGAAAGAATGGGAGAGAGATGGGAGATGAAAGAGTTTATATAGACCGATGAAGGCGGGAAGGAACGCATGAAAGCGGCCCTTGCACTCTGGACCTTATCCGAGCAAGAGCTAAGGACCAAGGCAATTCACTGCTGCCGCCATCATGTGAAGCAGGAACATGGCGTCATAGAACGCATCATCAGCAGCAGCAGCACCAAGCTTGTGAAATGGGCACCGAGGCAGGAGCGCATTGGGGGCGCATGGGTACGTGCAGCAACTTGCTGGTTCCAAGGCGGAGAGACCCTTGGATCTACGCAGTATCTTGGATGTGACGTATGTAATTGCCCGTTATAAACGTGTACCGAGCGTCATTGCGGCTCTTGAAACAGCAGCCTGGAACGTAAGGTACGCTGCGGGATATCAACAGATGGAAGGCGTGCTCTACAGTGCAGTACAATAAGGTATGCTTGCGTTTAGGGGGGCAGGTGCATGACATCACGCCTTTGAGGGGGCGAGAACGTCACGGCCGTGTGAGTTGCTCGAGTACAGTACTATCAGGACCCAGTGAAAAGAAGGTCGATGTCTGAGGCCAAGCTGCCGGAACCGTGCTCAACCAAGAACACGGTAGGATAGGCGTCTGTTAGACGGGATTGGCTGCTGCCTCGACAAGCTTCTTGCTATTGTGAGTATGCATATCTTGCGCATGTGAGTGAAATCGGCGGGGCGATCGAGTTGGATCGGACCCCATCTCTCTCCATAGTAATAGTACATAATCCCACAGCTCCAACCAAGGCAATCTTGCTTGAACACCCAAACAAGGTATCATGTCTACTGCACTGTAAGGGTGCAATTTGTGGCTGGGGAAAAGTGTCGTCTTGTTGGTGCCGTTTCTGGAGCTTTGCCGTCGCTGGTGACGCCACGCGTGGCGCCTCTCAATCGTGGCCGGCCGTGAGAAAGTGGAGAACTCCCGCGGGGCCCTCAATGACGCATCAATGGCATAATGACGACGCTTGCGCTCTTCCTGCCTTGTTGGTCGCGTCCTCTTCGTGAGATGCAGATTTCCGTAGTGCGGCGGCGATTGGCCTGGCTGATGCAGCGCATCGAGATCTGCAGGGGATCGAGGACGGACGATTCGCTCCGCTGCTTTGTTGGCCGGGCCTGCCTTGATTTGATTGCTTCGTTTGCTGGAGCTTACCGAACCATGACGCTATGAGGCGCGGCGCGGATGAGGCCAGTTTGCACTGTCGCCTTGGTGCTGTTGGAAGGAGGTTGTTCGTTCAAGCGTGTTTTGCGTGTTGGAGGCGCAAGTGCTGGTAAAAGTGGACGGTACCAATGGTGATCAGCAGCCGAGGCTACGAAGCTCGAAATACGAAGTCTCGACAATATCGGATTCGATCTTCTCGATAGTTCCCAGTGCTCGGAAGCCAGACATTGTGCCATGGAGAATGGGAAAGGGCTCCAGATTTGCAGATTTCGATCCGAAGCAACATCAGGGTCCAGGGACTCTGTACATACCAACACAGGCACCTCTCGCGCTTCCTTGCTGGTGTAGTAGCCATGAAGCGAGCAAGATGACAGACTGCAGCTTGCCCACCCTCACCCTGATCCCCTGGTGATGGTGATTTGTCGACAGTCACACGACAAAGATGATTGATGGCGTACTCCCGGCTCAGCAACGAGCATCAAATCAAGCGAAAACTAGGGCATTTCGTACGCTGATGTTATCTGGAGAGGGTGCGGACCTATACAGACTGGATGCCTTGAGCAGCTGCGACAATCCCAAAGGCGCCGTTACTTTATCTATCTCGTACTGTGCCGTTGCTCTTGTCTCGCTCTTGTTGTTTTTGGAGTGAAAGTTCAGCTACCGCCGAAACGTGTGAAATGAAGAGCACTGTCACAGTAAACATCTACTGGTAGAGCCATAGCTCTATCGTGGGCGGCATCCTGAAAACACCAAGGAGAGCAACTGGGATGCGCGCAACATGCTCTTACCTGGTACAGCATGCACGCCCTGGGAAGTTGCAAATATTGAGTACTGACCAATGCTACCTACTTTTCTGAAGCCGGGCTCCGGCACTTATATATCGTCTGTACCTGCATATTGACACGCATCACCCTTGAATGTTTCAGCCTTTTTATCTCGCGTCCGCTAACCCGGCAGAGCTGTCTAATACATGAGTACATAAGACAACCGGAGCTTGCAGCACGGATCAGAAGCTCGAGACTAGTACCTAGGTAGTACTGCAATTCTACAGCTGTTGCATTCGATTCCGCCCGAGTGCCGAAGCAGCGAAATGCAAACGCAAAAGCGAAAGGATGCCTTCTCCAGGCTGTCTCATCTCATTCGAGTATCTCGTCGATACAGTCAGCCCCTCGTGATAAACGACCCGCAGGCGGCGATGCGATGCGATGCGGCAACCAGGGGTTCATCGCGAATGGCCTAAGCCGGGTTGGACCATGTTAGCGGCTCTTCAGCGCTCGCAGGCTTACCGAATCGGTGCCAGAATCACACGCATTTGGCTGCAGCATGCATGAGTAGCAGCTTCAACGCTTGCCTCCAACATGGAGCTCCTGAATTTCGAAACTCGAAGCTGTTCCAAGTCTGCCTCAAAACATGAACCCCGCCACCACCCTGGAGACGGACGCCGACAGCCTGTCACTCGGTCATCCCTCACACGGCTCACGAGGCTCTGACATCTGACACCAAGACAACGACACGAAAAAGTATCTGTGGCCTTGAGCGGCAAGGCTACATGTGTGTATGAAGCAGCCACCAGCTATCGTGGCCTTTCTTTGACTGGTCCGAATCGTGATGGCAACAGGACACTTTGGAAGCCATTTGCGGCAAGCTTGGACAAACACCGAGAGTTCTGCGACTTCTCTAGCTATCGCTGTGACTACTTCTAGTCATGTTCCAGGTTGAGGCGGACGACAGAGAGTGAGCATGGTTCATGATTAAAGCAGGGCACTGGCTGTTCTTTCAAGATATCCTCAAGGCCGCCAGCCCCTGGCCAAGACGACGGTGTCAGCCGTTGGTGCCGGTTGCAACGCAGACCCATGTTCTCCTTAGACCAGAGCTTGAACTCATCCCCAGGGTCGTCGTCCGGATCTTCGCGTCCCGGAACTCCCTGGACATGGCCGCGTTCGCTGCCCCACGCTATACGGCCAGCTTCTCCCCCCTTCGTCTCATGTGCCCGTCTTCCACGCTTTCTTTTGCCTTCACTACTCGCTCTGGTAGCAGTATTCGGCGTCGGTGAGGAGTAAACATTGTTTCTCTCACTTTTCCCTTTCTCTTTCTTTCTCTCCCTTCTCTCCCTTCTCTTCTTCCTGGCTTCGTTCTGTGGCCTGCGCTTGGTCGTCTGGACGACTGATACTGCGGCTGTTTTGTGTCGGGCGTTTGGGTGTTTGCAGGTGGCCAAGCTTCCCAAGCAGCTTGTTTTCATTCGTTTCTTTGCTCCCGCTGGACGATAGCAATCCTTTCGACTTGTCTCTTGCTCCCTCTTTCATTCTTTCCAGAGTTTCCTTATGGTTCATTACCGATAGCGGCACGACAATCAACACAGAACATTGACGATTATACAGCTTCACCTTGGTATTGAAAGGTGCCAATGGCAGTCTGAGGCTTCACTCGTTGAGGCTTCGGCGCCGATGCTCGATGCGCCAACGCCTTCGTCACCAAAGATCAACTAAGGGCAAGCCAACGGCCAATCAAACATGGAAAGCTGGAATATGCAATCAGAACAATCAAGAGGGATGGTATGGGCTAGGGAAGTGGACGATGGTATGGGAGGATTCCAATTCATGGACAATACAACGGCCTCTGTCATCAACAGCCTCAAATTTGACGTTGCCCGGCAAGTCCGATCCATGATTATCGTTCTTGCTGGCTTCAATGTCGCCATGGCTCTCGTGTTGGCAACCATCATATTTCGAAATGCTTACAAGGCGATCCGAAAGAGCGATCCAGCGTTTGGTTTTCGGTATTCCTCACAGCCTTATCACTGATTGGACCATTGTAACTACCAGCTAACACTGCTCTAGTTCGTCCTTCATCAGATACATCGAGATATCAGAAGTATTCCCGTTTGTCTTGGCCATCGGCATAATACTACAGGGCATCATATACGCTGCCAGCCAGATCAAGGGCCTAGAAGGCCTCCTGATCCTGGGGTGTACGTCCATATCACAGGCCATGTTCCCAGGTAAGTACCTGATGTTTCACCCAAACTTCCCTCGAGCATGCCTCTAACCATTGCTAGCCCTTTTTGTTGTTCCGTTTATACAACTAGTCTTTGGGCTGGAATCAACCGTTCAAGCTCTGAGGCGGAAGCCATTCCAACAGCGGCCCAGATGGGTTATTGTTGCTTGTCTCCTCATGGTTATCGTCGGTATCTTGGCGTTATATGTGCAGACGCGCTTTAGGCGGCCTCCCGATCTGTGTTATGCTTCCCTTTTCTGGTTTGTCCAAAGATGGAGGCTCGAGTGTTTCGCCCTTTTAACAATCATCGGCTGCGCCCTGGTCATCGGAGCCATCGTTGTGTTTGTTCGACTACATCGAGACGCATCAATTGGCATTATCGAAAGGACGGCCGCCTCCAAGATGGTTTACTACATGGTTCTGGGCGCTGTGTTGAACGTATGTTCCTGCTGGATACTTGTCCTTTGTGTCTGTATGTGCGACTAATCTGGAATCCAGGGGTTGATGGCTCCCTTCTTCTTCAGCATTTCGGCCCAGAATCCACTCGCGCTGGCGAACATACAACTGAGTCTTAGTATGGTAGGCTCAGTGGCAAGCAACGTCTCGGGGATTACCTTTGGCGTTCTCTATCTCTTTCTTCGCTGCCGCAAGATGCAGAAGATTGGCCCTCTTGGACATGTCGAGCTTGGCAGTCCGAGGAGAGAAAAGTCTATGGAATCATGGCGCGAAACGAAAATCTTCAACATCCAGATGGATCAGCCGGTCTCACCAGTGAATGTGTACACTCGCCGGAGTATGAGCATCCTCGGGTCCGGCAGGGAGACTGCGAAACTTACAACCGGGACAGGCGATAGCCCTGCAGCGGCACATACCAAGTCTCCCAACAGCGGAGACGTTGCTGATGACTCGAATCCGGCAATCATCTTTCCAACGCAAGCTGTGACTCGGGCACGCAAGGATTCGTACAGTTTGTTCCCGAACCAGCGAGAGGCGCTTGACAGCAAGCCCAAGGGGGCCACTATCCTTCCCTCCACGACCTATACACCAGATGCGCCCATGGATAAGGAGCGAATGTCGCTCACGAACGAGATGTTTGAGGAGCTTTTGCCGCCGCCCGCTATTCGCGTCTCAGGCGCCCCAAGGCACAATCGAGAATCGTCACTGGTCAGTTCTGCGACAGTCCAGATTGGTCTGAGAGTCTCTAACCTTGAAGACGCGGCGCGTTTGCAAAATTCCATCTACCTCTCCCCCTCCCCCAAGAGGCCCTCTTCGCCGATTCGTCCAGGATCGTCATCGTCGGATGTGGCCCAGGCTGAGCAGTTTCTTAGCGCAGCCAGTTCCCGCCGCAGCAGTGTTGCCACAAGCATTGGCGGTAGGGCGTCAACTCACTCGCCTACCAGGGCAACTGGTGACATGAAGTCTGACGAGCAACCCATGATGCTGGCTCCTGCTGTGTACAATCCGGGAAACCCTGTGACTTCTCGTGGAAGTCATCGCAGGAGTGTAGACTCCATTCCTTCGACTCCTGGCGCTCAGTCGACCGATGGAAAATACTCCGTGGGAACGGCGGACTGGATTTGATGATTGCTACCTTCTACTTTGTTACATCTTCTTTCATTCTGTCTTTTTACATCTGATGGTCTCTGGGGGGCTTCTCCCGGATGGTCACGTCTACCTTGACAGCAACGACTATCCGGGCCGTTGACCAGAACTCTACAGTCCCATCTATCTTTTCCTTTGGTCCCTCTGTGAGGGGCCGGCCTTCTTCTTCGGTGGTTGGACGACGCGACTTGCCATTCTGTTATGGGTGAATGATGCCTTCTACAACCCTATGTGCTTTCATTTCTAAAGCCTATTTATTCTGCTTTATCTTTTCTTTTCTTTTCCCTACTTTACGTTTCCTAACCTGGTATGGGGAGATCTTTCGGGTTATATGTAGAAGCGAGGGCGTCATCTGATGACATACTACTCAGAGCAAATAGGAGAAAACGATGTAAACAGAGCTCGTGTACAACAACAAGAACATATAAGACATCAACATGAGACATGCCATTGTTGAGTGCCTCCCATAAGAAAAGCAATACCTGAAGCACCATGTGCACCATGTATGAATTGTAGATGTTCCTATTTTGTCTCCTTGTATCTCGTCTAGTTTGACTTTATCTCTTTCTTCCTCTTCTTCTCTTCCCACTTTTCCCATCCTGCCTGACACATGTCCTCTTCGACCACTAGATCGCGTATCCTCAGCATCTTCGCAGGCGGCAGCTCAAGACCCCAAGCCAACCACCCGGTCCTCCTAAGAATATCCGTCGCTACGAACCACACCAGCGCAAAGACGACACCTGCCGCCACGCCGGCCGCCACCTGCGTCGCCGTGTGGTAGTTCAAGTATATCCTGCTCCATGCCGTCGCCGCAGCAACCAGCGCCGCAGCAAGGCTCACAGCCAGCCTCTCAGCCAAACTCCACGGCCGCCCGCCCTCCCAGATGTTGATAGTGCTCGACAACGACAATGACGACGACGACGACGGGTTTGACTTTGCGTGTTGCTGTTGCTGCTGTTGTGGCCGGGGCTTATGCCGGATGAGGAGAAACAGCGCGAGGGAGACGCTCCAGAAGGCGACGAACTGGGCGTGGGAGCTGGGCATGCCGTAGCCTTTGCCGTGTATGCGGCGCGGGCGCTCCTCCTTGATGATGCGCTTGAGGAGGAAGTTGAGGGCCTCGCAGGCGAGCTGGCCGGCGAAGGCGAGGCATATCTCGGCTTCGCGGGTGGAGAAGATGAGGGTCGCGTAGACGACGCAGAGGGCCTGTGGGAGGAGGGCTAGGTAGGCGCAAAGGAGGGAGACGTAGTCGTTTGGGTCCTGGAATTGATGGATTAGTTGACAGGGCTTTAGGTTGGTTGGAGGAGGAGGAGGAGGGAAGGGATGGAATGCATACATAGTAGACGTGGGTTACGGAGAGGGAGGCAAGGGTGCCCGTGTAGTCGTCGCTGTCCATGGCTGCTGGAGGATGGCGAGGGCAATTTATAGAAAGAGGTGAGGCTCTGAGGGGTGCTGGCTCAAATGGCAATGGGCATGATAAGTTGCCGCAGGACAGATGGACCTTGGAGTAGCAAAGCAAATGCAAAAGAATGTAAGAAGAAGCAGAATCAAGGAGATCTGGCTCAGTCTACCGAAGCGACAGCAGTACCATTATGCGTCATGCAATCGGTCAATCGCAGGAAAAAAGGACAGAACAAAAACAGGTGAGGAAGCACGACGTTGGCAACAAGTTGATGATGCAAGGACAAAGTCGAGGCGATCCGCATGTGACGGCATTCTGGGGCTGAAAGAAAGGAAGGGAAAAAAACGTGGCTTGATTCCCACGCGAGTAAAAGTGTGGCGCAGGGATTCCGCTTTTTCTCTTTTTCTGCGCCACCACGGCAAGTGACACATCGGGAAGCGGCTTCCAGAAGAGCATCAGACAAAATTCATCTTCCAACCTTCTTCATCATCATCTTCTCCTTCTTCTTGGCTGCTAAATCAACTCATTCGACTACATCATTGCTTGAAACAACGATATACGGCCGGACTGGATCTCGGCTTCTCGACTATTGGATTGTCTGTCCCTCCCGTCGTTCCTCGTCACAAAGTGGGCGTTAGTACGGCGGATTGCTCTCTCGGTGATTGGACCAGCGATTATTGCCGACCCAGGCAGAAGCACCTCGTCTTCTACTCACGCGCTTTGCCACTGTTTCGACATTACAAATTCTTCAAAGACTCGAGACGGAATTTGTCTTGGTCTTCAGCTGGCCTTGATTGATCGCACATCTCGTATCGCGCTTCTCTCATACGCAACTCACATAGCTTTGAGACCCCTCATCTCACTGGGAAATGCTTCAGCTGGGCAGGCAACATGAAATCGACGCCCGATGACGACGACGCTCGCGCCACGGAGCTGGAAACCCTCGAGGCCATTTACCCCGAGCTTCGCCGCACTGATGGCGCCGGATATGTCTTTGAACTCGAGCTGCCCGTCGAACCGGCTGCTCCCGTAACAGTTACCTTTCCTGCGGCCGCTCCGTCGGACCAGGTTCTCAACGGCTCCGCATCTACGGCGCCGGCTCCGGAAGACTCCCTGCAGGTCTCTCACCTGCCTCCTCTTGCTTTACACATCACCTTACCAGACGGCTATCCCGCAAAATGCCCGCCTTTGGTTCGGATCTCAACCGCTCCTCAGTGGCTCTCGGCAGACAGACTTTCTCAACTGGCTGATGAAGCATCTAGGTTGTGGGAAGAAATGGGACGGGACTTGGTGGCCTACACTTACATCGACCATCTCCAGCAGGCTGCTGACAATGTGTTTGGGGCCTTTACCGCCGAGGGCACTCTTCAGGTGGACCCGGAGCATAAACTTGCTGTGCTGGACTACGATATCAAGGCCAAGAAGGCGGCGTTTGATAAGGAGACGTTTGACTGTGGCATATGCTTAGGTACGTATGAGACAACTGTTATCTATCTTGATTTTTCTTAGCCCTCATACTAACAGTTTCCGGCGCTTTCA
Source organism: Trichoderma parareesei (assembly GCA_001050175.1). Taxonomy (NCBI): domain Eukaryota; kingdom Fungi; phylum Ascomycota; class Sordariomycetes; order Hypocreales; family Hypocreaceae; genus Trichoderma; species Trichoderma parareesei. The sequence goes on along the minus strand of LFMI01000078.1, from coordinate 2,228 downwards.
AGATCCAAAAAAGGGGTCAAAGTGTCATAAGATGGACTGCGGTCACATCTTCTGCTTGCAATGTCTCCAAGACTTCTACAATGATGCCATCAAGGAAGGAAATTTGTCAACTGTCCGCTGCTTGGCCCCCAACTGCGCCAAAGAACGCTCTACGGCCGCCAATGCTGCAGGTGAAAAGGGGCGCAAGCCCAAGGTCTTCATCAGCCCTAGCGAACTGCTGCAGATTGGGCTCTCTGAAGACATGGTCAAGCGCTATGTCGATCTCAAGTACAAGACGGAGCTCGAATCAGACAAGAACACCATCTACTGCCCTCGGCAGTGGTGTAATGGAGCTGCTCGCTCCAAGAAGCACAAGAAACCCTTGGGTCTCAATTTCGGCGAGACTTCTGATGCCGAGTCTGACGAGGATGAGAAAGGCGACAAGGGCAAGAAAGGGGCGGATAAGTTCAACCCTGGGGACCTACTGTCCGTCTGCGAGGATTGCGGATTCGCCTTCTGCAGCCGATGCTTTCAATCGTGGCACGGAGAGTTTGTCCTTTGCGCCCCCAGACGGAAAGACGGCGAGCTCACCGAGGAAGAGAAGGCGTCTCTCGAATATCTCAAACTCCACACGAGCCCCTGCCCGACCTGCAACGCTCCCGCGCAGAAGACTCATGGCTGTAACCATATGATCTGCTCGCGATGCGATACCCACTTCTGTTATCTGTGTTCCTCCTGGCTGGATCCAGGAAACCCGTATCGCCACTACAACCAACAGGAGAATGGAAAGGTTACATCATGCTACATGCGCCTGTGGGAGCTGGAAGGTGGAGATGGCGACGACGTCGGCATAGGGTTTGTTGGTGGAAGAGGTGCTGCGGTCAATGAAAACGCTGGTGAAGCTGCGGCAGAAGACGAAGAATGGGTTGGGATCGCCATTGAAGAGGTGGTTGACGATGAGGACGAGCACAATGCCAATGTCAACGCGAATGGGCCGGTACAGCTGGACGAGAACGGCCAGAGGGTTGCCGTAGCTCGCGAAGCACCCCTTGTTCTACGACTCGTTGACAATGCGGCTCCTAATGGCAACAATAACAACGCCAATGACAACAATCAGGGGCGCGCCGGTCCTCGAGGTGCAGACAATCAGCCTGCCAGAGGCCGCGGTGGGGGAGCAGGAAGAGGACGTCAAGCGGCACACGGTCCGAATTACCGTCCAGGTCAGGCTGGCAATCACAATGCTCGAGGCCATCCTGCCAACCGTGCAAGGGGCGC
>LFMI01000794.1:79214-100670 GCA_001050175.1 Trichoderma parareesei | reverse complement strand
GGGGGGGGGGACTCCGGACGAACCCGGAAGTCGACCGATATCGAGATCATCTCAAAATAGCAAATGGTCTCTTTGCATGATGCTCCTGGATCCGATCTGACCTATCGCGCTCCAAGCTAGGAAACAAGAGTATGTAGGGCGGGCATTACGTTCATGCTCTCTTGCGGAGCCTCTTCCTAGTCGAAGCTTCGCCTGTGTTCGCGAAAAATTGCCCGAGATGTTGAGCATCTTCTAATCAGACATCACGAATTTGCGGACGATGCTGGTATTTTCCATAGATCCTTTCCGGTTTGGACATTCGAGCAAAGCCCCTCCGAGTCGACCGAATAATACGCGGAGAGGAATAGTGAAGGCAATGGCATTACAGCTTTCTGGGTAGGGCAAGCTGCTTCACTGCTGAGCTGACCTCGGCTGTTCACGCTCGGGAGCCTTCTGAAGGCCGAATCTCAAGCCCACGGTCTTGACATCTCTCCTCTTCCTTGAGTTTCTAGGAGCAAACAGCAGCGGGCTAGATGGCCATGTCGCATTAATCTCTGCTGCCGCTGCTTGCGGAGGCCCCAAGAGCACCCAGCAAGGGGAGCCAGGACGACTGCTACGACCACGGTAGCGTCCTGATAGAAGAGGACTATCAGTTCACCGTGTTTAGACATCAGGGACTGCGAGTTCCCTCCGTTTATTCTTCAGTGAGTTGAGTTGACCTTTTATATTATCTGCCGGTGCTTCTCCAGCCCATCTCCCTTGCATCCCTACTAGCATGGCCATCGTTCTAGATGCTAGCAGTGTAATCGCTGCGCGTTTCTCGACAATCGAGGCTCAGGTTTTATTCCCCTTTAGTAAGTAAACTCCTGTCCAACCAGCTTCTCGCTCAACTTCCACAGGCGCTCAGCCTCGACTTTACTCGTGCCCCATGGCTTGACCGTCTGTACAAACGGATCGGCAACATGTGCGTCCTCCAGATATACACCATTGACTTCTACAGCCCCAAGAGTTAGCATCTCGTCCCAAGCAGACAAACAGAACAGGGGACGACAGTACCCTTGAGACTGGGCTCAAACGCCGCGTAAATGTGCGTCGCCACGCCCCTATCCGGCGTCTTGAAGTCAAACTCAGTAAGCCATCCCTCGGCGTTTCCCAGAAGCCTGTCGGCAGCAGCTGTACCACCATACATTGTCAGCACATACACACAATCACAAAGATACATATACACAAAGATCGAGAGAAAGATGGGAAGTGCCTACCCAATGTCGCAAACTCAACTGAAAAGTCAATGTGCTCGCCGAGATGTGTCATGATCGTGCCCGGATGGAGACTAAACGCCGTAAGACCACGGGAGCCTAGCTTTTCCGCCAGAGAGACGGCCATGAGCATGTTGGCTGTCTTGGACTGGCCGTAGGCCTGCCATCTGTTGTACGTTTCGCCATCCTGGAAAAAAACCCGTTAGCAGCGAGTCTTTGCAGAGATTGAGGCGGAGGGGGGGGGAACAAACTCCGAAGTTGTAGTCAAAGAAGCGAATCGGGTTGAGACGATGTCCACTGCTAGAAACATTGACAATTCGTGGCGCCTTGGAAGCCAGAATCTTGTCCATGATGAGGTTGGTAAAGAGGAATGGTCCCAGGTGGTTGCTCCCAAACTGCATCTCAAACCCATCAACCGTCACCTGGTGCGGAATCGCCATGATGCCCGCATTGTTCACCAACACATCAATATGCGGAACATCCCCCCACGAGTTCACCTTGGCAGCAGCATCGCGCACGTCTGCCAACGACGACAAATCAACCTGCAGTGTGCGGATGTCGATATCCGGGTGCGCTGCTTTGAGGGCATCTGCCGTCTGCTGGGCTTTGCTCAAGGTGCGTCCGGCGAGGATGAGGCGGGATGGATTCGCTTTGACAATGTATTCGAGGAAGATGCCGCCGAGGGTGCCCTGGGAGACGCCGGTGACGAGAACCACCTTGTTGGCGATTTCGCCGGCGAGGTCTTTGACGAGCTCGTCGGCTGTGGTGTCTTTGGTGTATTCGCGGACCATGTTGGGTAAGGTAGATATAGGTATATGTCTGACTGTTTCTTGGCTTTGGCTGCTTGACTTATGTGACAGTTTCTTCTTACCGCAACGAGGTGCACACACGACTTATATCAAGGTCGTGGAGAGGCGATGTCCTCATGATTGATCCTGATCCCTCGGAGATACGGCGTTTATGCGGATGTCGTGCTCTAAGCACATCATGCAGGCATAGCCTGCCTAGCTTTTCCAAAAACAAAGGCCAGCCTTTGACGAAAGAGTTGATGGAACGAAATTCATGAATCTGCCTCTTTGAATCCTGCTTGGGGCATTGTCGGGCCAATGTATCCGTAGAGAGCTGTGTAACTATATTGCTGATGAAACCTCCCATGACGAAGTACATGACGATATTTCAACAGCACATCCGCCGGTCCTCGCTATGGTACCTAACAGAGACTCTTGTACGCCGAGGCTCAGACTTTCGACTGTGTCGTCACGTAGGTAAGGTACATGTAGCTTCCTTCAAGATTCAATTGCCTATATGCTATTCCATACAACAAATTTGCGACGATGAAGAGGTCCCACATCACCTCATACCTTACTTCACACCAGGTACATGTATTCTTCTAGAAACAATTCGCCCCTCAACAGCTACCTGAGGTATGCAAAGCATACGCAAGCCTCCATGGAGGATCGATCAAACCATCTGGTAGACCGCAGCAACACTTGGCTTTCGCCGACGCAGCTGACTCACATGTCCGAAAATCCCACTGACGCGAATCCCCGGACATGATTCACACAAAGTCCGGGGAGGGCATCCGAACTTTGCGGGCCGGACGAGCTAATACTTCCCTCTTTCGGGGCCGGGTTCCTGTCAACTTTAATTCAGAACGGCATGGTTCGGTCAGCAACCTGCTGGAACAGCTACGTAGCTCTAAGCCGTATTTATCAGGGAAGAAAGAGATCAAACTTCATCTTACAGCTGGCTATCTTGAAGCTACTACTCGGAACAGACTGAGTATATTCAGCGAGTTAGATGGAAAGCCAAGGTATCACCGAGGAACTGCGATTGCAACGAAAGACCAAGTCCCTTCTGTAGGCGACGACCCGAACGGGGATAAACGGACATACGACCATGATTTGCTCAGCGGAAAGAGAAAATTTCCCCTGGACTGATGTCGAGCAATCAACTTGAGAAATACTACTATATCATGAAAGGGAGGGAAAATGTGCAAGAAGCAATGCCATGTTTTTGAGGGGAGAGCTCCTTGTAAAGAGCCGGCACAAAACATCGACCTCGACGTTGAGACGACCCTACCTGTCACATTTGCAAGGATGTATGGGTTAATGCAGCTAATCACCAGGTCAAACAATGGAAAATGAAAGTAATCGTCATATCGTTTTTTTCTTTCTTGTTCTTTTGTTTATTTCTTCCCCTATCTAGCCGCATACTCAGCCGTTCAAGCTACCGTATATATCGAGAAGCTGCTCAAATACGTATCCCGGTAGATGAACGCCGTTTTCCGTCACCAAGTTTGATATCAGCTCGGGCGGCTATAAAAGACTGATTGTCAGCATATGGATTCCATTAGAGACGAACAAGGAGGCATGACAGCACTGACCGTATAGTCGACAGCATCCCTGGGCTGCTTGCTCGGCCCCGTAGACGAGAAATCCAGCACCTCCTGCTTGTAGCCGATGTCCCTCTGGTCCAGCGGAAACTTGCGCACAAACTTGTGCGTCTCGGCCGCCACGTAAAAGGGAATCTTGGCCTGCGCCGCCAGCTTGGCAATCTGATACGTGCCGATCCGCGAAATGATGCCTCCGTTCTGCGTTACGGCCTCGGCACCCGTAAACACCATGTGAACCTGCCGCAGCAAGCCCATGACATGCGCCACCGCGGCCTCTGGAATCTCCGCGACGGGGATGCCCTTGCTGCGCAGCTCCTTGACGACGCGATCGCTCTCCTCGGCGCGCACCTCGTCCCTCACGTAGACAACCCGGAACTTGCCCTCGCCGTTCTTAGCCGCGCGCTCCAGCAGGCCCGTGACGGAGCGGGAGGCGCCATGGGTGAGCACGCACTTGCCCTCGCGGACGAAGCGCCACCCGGCTTCCGCAATGCCGTTCCTGGCTGCGATGGCCCTACTCGCAAACAGGCGCCCATTGCGCAGCAGGTGCTGCCGCACGGCGTCGAAGCTGCCGTCCTGCTGCTTGAGCGACGCGACGAGGTACTGGAGGAAGAGGTCGGTGCCGGCCTGCAGGGGCAGCGGGTTGTCGACCGAGGCCTTGAGGAGGTCCGAGTGGGATTTGACCGTGTCGAGGGTTTCGTAGACGGTGGTGGAGGGGACGGTGTTGAGGAGGGCGATGAGGGATTCGATGGCGGCGACGGGCTTGGTGAGGTCGGGGTCGGAGGCGAGAAGGTCTCTGTATGTGGCGACAATGCTGTCGGGGCGACGAGTCAGAGAGGGATGATGCAGAGAAAAGAGAGAGATGAGCGTACTCAAAGGTCGAGTCGTTGGGCTGGCTTCGCAGAGGAAGCTCCGTCGTCTGCTGCGCAACGGCTAGAGAGAGAGACAGCATCAGCAGCAAGATCGAGGAGCGCAAAGAAGGATGAGGAGGATGAGGAGGAGGTTGGCGCACCAGCTTCGGTTTCTGACATTGCTGCGCGCAGTGATTTGGAATGGAGAATGCGACCAAAAAGTTGAGGCTATCACCAGGGCAGAGAGCGGGCGCAATGTCGAGATGACGATTCTTGTCTGGTGATGTGACTCAAGAGAAAGTGGGAGATTTCGTCTGCCGCTATCAAAGCTCATCATCAAGACTTGACGGCACCTGTACCATAAGGTTTCCCGCCCACACTAGCCACACTTGGCGGGGTAAACTCCCCCGTAGCTCCAGGCGCAAGCCACTGGAAGACCCCCTGTAAATCAGCCCCTCCATCCGCCCCGGCTGCATCGCGCCAGCAGTTTTATAGGGCAGCGAGGCAGATTGGATGCCCAATACTGTAGAGGTCCCGCGAGATCCAGAGCATCTCTCCGTCCACCATCAATATCCATTACTCCGACAAACAAGACGCATTGACGGGAACCAGCACCACAGAGAGTCCACCACCACTCCTCCCTCTCTCTCTCTCCCTCTGCATCTCTCAACACCATCGCCAGCATCATCACCTACAACAACCACGCCCAACTCCAGCCTCAACCTCCTCAGTCACTCCAACCCTCTATTCAAACCTTCGTCTCGTCTCTCACCATCACCACCAATTGAGGCATCACCACCACCATGGATCCCATCGACCCAACCACCGGCCAGCCCCTGCCCAGCGACGCCATCCAGCGCATCCTCTTCGTCGCGACCCCCGTCCACGTCTACAACATCCCGCCCCTCACCTCCATGCGCGGCCACTCCGCCTCCTCCTGGACAGAGGACCCCGCCCGCCACATCTTCACCGCGCGCCTCCGCGTCGTCGAAACCTCGTTCGAAAGCACCTCCTCCTCCTCCTCCACCGACGCCTCCTCCTCCTCAACCAGCATCAAGATCGACCTCGTCCTCGAAGACCCCTCCACAGGCGCCCTCTTCGCCGCAGCCCCCTACCTCGACCCCAGCGCCGTCGAGCCCGTCGTCGACAGCAGCCGCTTCTTCGCAGTCACCGTCAAGGACCCCCAGGGCAGGAAAGCCGTCCTCGGCATTGGCTTCGAGGAGCGCTCCGAGGCCTTCGATCTCGCAGTCTCCCTGCAAGAGGCCCGGCGCAGCCTCGGCTGGGAGTCGGAACAGGCGCACGGCAGCGGCAGCGGCAGCGGCAGCGGTAACAACTCGGCCGACACAAAGGCCAAGAAGACAGAGACCAAGGACTACAGCCTCAAGGAGGGCGAGACCATCACGGTCAACCTCGGCGGCACAAAGTTTGGCCGCCGACGGCCGCACAACGCAGAGGACTCGTCGACGTCGAGCAGCAGTTCTGCCGACTTGCAGTCGTTTGCGCTGCCGCCTCCGCCTGCCGGTGGCTTTTCATTGCCGCCGCCGCCCAAGACGTCGGACGTGAAAGAGAAGCGCAGGTCGCTCAAGAACCTGGGATTCGACGACGGCCAGTTTGGAGAGTTTGCGTAACATGATCAGGGCACGACGAAAGAGAAGGAATAGAAACTAAATCGTGAACAATAGCGCAGTGCATGACTACCTCAGCAGGACTTGGACAACACCCTCTCTCAGTAGGCATTAATGGTTTGATTTGCGCATCCCGTTGGACGCGTTTTGGGACATGTACTATTCAGACTCGCCATGCTCTTCCTCCTTCCGCTACCTAACCATGATGTATGAGGCATTCCAGCGCAGCAAAGAGAACAGCGAAGAAAAAGAAAAAAAAAGGCACCAATTAGATCCATAGACTCCTTCTCTTTATTATACCCAATTCATCCCCCCTGCGTCGCCTTTCCTGTTGTTCTTCCCTTTATGCATGGCCGTTCATTTCGGGCCATACGGAGCACAAGTTCGGGAGACTCTTTCGCCTTTCTTCTGAGCGTGCAGACACCTTCTGCTTGTCATCCAGTGGCCGCAGCTGCAATTCCGGCGCTTCTCTGCAGCCTCGGTGCGTGTATTCCAGCACATGGTTGCGCGACTCGGCGCCCTGCAAGTCTCCCTCCGATCTGCTTCCGGCTTCTTCGGCCACGGCAGCCTGAGGCCTGTCGAGGCTTTCGCCATCGTCCTCTTCCCCTTCGTTGCCCTCGAGCACCGTATCAAGTGTCCTAGACTCTGCTTCTGACGCACAGGAGCGTGCATGGGTGGGCGAGCTACCCCGTTGGGTGGCCAATGGCACAAACTCCTTGGAGTCTGCACTGAGCGGCTGTTCGGGCATCTTGGACGGCGACTTGACCGTTTGAGGGAGGAAATTAGAGTAGAACAGCCTGCGTCGCTGTACTTGATCCCATGCGTCCCTCCCCAACTGCTCCATGTGTAGCTCGCTCAGCCTGAGGACGATGGCCTTTTCTTGGCGTGACGCCTCGGACAGCTTCACCTTGATGAAACTCATCTGCTTCCGGAGCTTTCGCCTCTCTTTGCCAACGTGGTCCCTGGCCTGAAGCTCCTCTTCGATCAAGGAGTACTGGTGAATCATGTCGATTGCTCTGAGCGAGTAGGCCTGGAGGGACGCGGTGAGATATGCTCGCTCCGCATAGATTTCTTCATAGGATCGTGGGTGGAGCAGATAATTCCAGGACGGGGTGACTGGCTGGGAGGTGCGTCGGCTTCTCCCCCGAGCATCATCGTTGATGTCTTTCTTGGTGGCAGGCGAGGACCCCCTTGAAGAGGGTTTTGTAGAAGCGGTTGAGCGGGAGTCGAGCGAGTAGGTGCGGCAGGATGACGGGGAAGACGGGGAAACGTCTCGAGGAAGCTCTCCCGCCGATCCTTCGGCAATTGCTATTGAGTCCAGGTCCATTAGTGTTTCGATCTGTGCTGCACTCTAACGTATTGGTATCTGCCGAGAGAATCGTTGCAGCAAACATTTCCCCAGTGTATGGAGAAGGACCCAGGATTAAAAGGCAAATAGATCAAGCAGCCAAGCCAGAGAGCCCACTCAGCTTGCCATGTCAAAGGTCGATAGACGGCTATTGTTCTCACAATCCTTGACCCTCGCCGGGACCGAGAACCCGAGGCTGTGGCTTTGGAATGGGGGCTCTGGACCTTGATTCTGGGCTTGACTGTTGCTTCGCAGGAGGTGATACGATGCCGCCACCAACAATGTGGCTTGTTCAATCGAATCTTCCCCGATCACATTGAAGGGGAACAACCAACACAGCGCTATTCCATCCGTGCATTCGCCTAGCCTGGTAGTCTGTAACTCAAATCAGTCTCGTCTCCAGTCGAACTGCCTGGCCAAGAATAACGGTCATGGGTCGTATCGCCCCTGGCGCCTCATTGGTTCTGCGGCTGAAGTCGAAATACTAGAAGAAGAAGGACAACGGGCGAAGGTTGAAACGTCCACATCGCCCAAACGCACGGCCCAATCTCAAAGCCACATGGAAGCACAGAGCAGCCAGAGGGCTCAGCAGAATAATCGTAATGCGCGCCATCAGATAACGAATCCACCGTGTTTCGGCGGGTCGCAAAACCTCCAAAGGCCAGCCTCCATGGCCGCTTTCCGTACCACTGAGACTTCCTCGTTCGTTACCGCGCGGTTGATGTCGCTGTATCGAACATCCGAGTCGCCCTCATCCGGCTCGGTTTGGCCCTTGGCCCCCTCCACGGCCCCGGATGCCTTTGTTCTCCGTTTCTTCTTCCCCACGTGAGCGTCTGGATGATACTGCTCCATGATGTTGACAAAACAATCGGTAGACACCTCGGATGCCAAGAATCGCATGATTTCTGCACCCTCGGCCTCCCTTCCAGGCATCACCAAGTGCCTGACCAACAGTCCTACTTTGGCAATGCCATCGCCCGTGAAGCACAGGTCACCAACCTGCTTATGCATGGCCTTGATGCTCTCTCTGGCGGTCTGGGGGTAGTCATCTGCCTTGAGCAGCCGCTTGGACGTGCTAGGCTCCCACAGCTTGAAGTCGGCTAGGTAGATGTCGACCAGCCCATCCATGAGCTCGAGCGACGCAAGCGAGTCGTAGCTCGACGTGTTGTAGACGATGGGCAGCCTCAGCCCAAGCTCGGCGGCGTGCAGGATGCTCAGCGCCACCTGGGGCACCACGTGCTCGGGGGTGATAATGTTGATATTGTGCACATTGCCGACGTCCTGCAGCTTGAGATACCACTCCGCCAGCGCCTCCGGGGTCAGGTCCATTCCGTTGCGCTGGTGGGCAATGTCGTAGTTCTGGCAGAAAATGCAGCGCATGTTGCACCCGCTCATGAATACCGCGCCACTGCCATTGTGCCCCTGGATACACGGCTCTAGTCACGGCGTTAGCATGTCTTAGTTCTACTTTGGTATGCTCGTTCCCCGTGGGCGTCCTGTTAGTGCTGGATCGAGGCTACTGGTATTCAGCAGCGCCTCAATTCTTTGCTCGCTCTCAGCCGCAGTTCGGGGCAAGCCGAGGGCTGGGAGACGGACCTTCACCAAAATGCGGCGCAATCACATTGACCTTGGCCGTGTCGCCAATGAGGCACATGCCCGTCGTCTCGTGGCGATTGACGCCGCATTGTCTCGGGCACAGGTTGCAGTTGCGCAGGTGCGCGTAGGCCAACGAGCGCTTTTTCGCGGCATCCCTGGACGACAGCCCAAGGTATCTTGGCGTGTAGTTGTCGAGCAGGAACGGCGGGGCGAGATGAAGGCGTCGCCGAGCTGTCCGGGGAACAAATGGAGCACGCTGAAGAAGACAATGCCTCATGAATGGGGAGGCCATGGCGCCGCTGAGACGCATGCGAGGGTAAGCATAACTCGGACTTGGCCCCTGCAGGAGCTGTTGCACGTCTGCGCGTTGATGTCGAACCCGGAAAATTTAATCCCGCGCCTGGGCCGACAAGTTGGAGACGGACTGTTGGTGATGACGGGAGTGATGTGATGTGATGCGATGCGGTGGTGGAGTGGCTGCTTTCTTTCATCATGTCGTGCATGAGCTGTAGAAGTCCGGGGTCATTGCTTATCACGGGAAATGCATCTAGCGGAGAGATTGCCTCGATAGGTACATACCCAACGATTAGTTATCGGCAACGCCTGCAAGCAACTCATCCGGTGGTCATCCTCCCCAATTGATCAATAACGACTCGCACTCCAATTTCATGTCTGCAAGAACCAACAGCAAACACAATCTGTCAATAGTATCGGGCAACTCAAATTAGAAGCACTAACAAACAGGAAATCGACTCTATCCGCTACGATCCGCCACTCTCGGCTCCCTTAGGGGGCCCTGCATCTGACAATTACCGGCATTCGATCGACCATCTCGGCACACGTGCCTCATCGGTTCTGCACTCCCTCCTCCTCAGCCTGCAGCAGGTGTTGATACTCCCTCGGTAGCGCCTCTCTCAGCTTCTCCATCTGCCGTTTCATTGCCTCCAGCTCGCTGAGCACTGCATCTCTCGTCCTCCCTTCAGAGGTGCCCTCATAGAACTTGACATCCTGCTTCGTCTTGCGCAGCTCCGCCCACAGCGTCGCCATTTGTGTCTCCATCTCCGTCTTGTCTCGAGCGAGCTCTTTTGCCTCGTCGCGATGAGCCTTGACGCGCTTCTCGAGCTCTGACGCTCGCTCCGGCCACGTTGGAGCCACTACGGAGACGACGGTTGGCCGCTTCTCCATCTTGCGCGTTTGTGCTGTGGCCGGATGGTGCTCGATTGCTGGCAGCATAAAGATTGTTGATCTTCCTCCCTGATCCTTGAGACGCACGAACCGCGTCATCATGTCGATGGGAACCAGCCCTCGGGAGTACCAGTCGCCGCCCTTGGTGTGTGCCCACATGCGCTCGCCGCTGACTCCAGACTCCCACCAGGTCTGCTCCTTGGCCTGGATGTCGGACTCTGCCTTGTCCATCAGGCGATGCAGCAGGCTGAAGACGTCCTCTCCCGCATTGGCAAGGACGAACCGGTCTTGAGGATAGACCGCCTCGCGTCCCTTGGCCCGTCCTTCTGGGCCGAACTGTCCCAGCATCTGCATGGGCACAACGGCTTCGCCTTTGAGAAGATCGAGGGCGTTGGCGTAGTTGATTTCGAGCTCGTGCATGCGCGCAACCAGGTGCTGTTGGTGCAGCAGCCACTGTCCCAGCACCGTATTCCGCACGCCTGCCATCTGCTCGCAGTCGTCTTCGTTGCCAGAGGGGAGCAGCGAAAGCAGGCCGCCTGTCGCGCTATATTCGTGATCCAGGATCTCAAGACAAGAGTTTGCATGCATGACGAGGTTGTGATGGCTGCTGTATGGTCGGCGGGCGCCCTCTTCAGGATCCAGGGGCCCATAGTTGCGCGCAACTTTGAGAGGGCAATGGCATTCGATCCCAGTCTCTTCGTCCTGGTGCTCAATGTGGTTGGCCAGAGCCTCCAGCGGTAGGTGGTGGTTTTCATCGTCGTTTGTGTATACCTCGTCCAGGTTGTTGAGCCAGTCAAACGCCTCGTTCTTCTGAAATGCAGGATGTCGACCTCTTTTTCCATCAATGACACCAAACGTGTCGCTGATGCATATCTTCTTGATGAGGTTTGCAAGGGCCTGGGCGTGCTGCTTCAACGCCAACAGCGTCGGCGGCCTGCCTGAGGAAAGGTATGAGCAATTGACGTGTCTGAGAAGCTGCAGGTCTTTTTCGGTCAGTATGCCGAGCTGGGGATCGCTCCATGTACAAGCCCATGCCGTCGCATATTTGGTTGCTGCTATGCCGTACGGTGTGCCGTCGCTCTGGACGCTGACAGAGTCGTGATCGCAGCTGGAGCTGCTGTCTGTGCTGCAGTCGCTGTCTGACATGGCGTGATGCCCAGTGTATCTCGAATTGTTTGATAGCTATCTTCTCGCTCGGATTTCTTCCAGAAGCAAAACGGATGATTTCTTCGGAGTCGACAGAGTCGATGACTGTAGGCGAGGCGATGCCTTTTGTCTTCTGTCAGCTCACCACTTCACAGCCATATCCATTTATGACCATAAATAGACATGAAACGAGGTTTGTAGGATGAGACTGGGTGAGACTGGCTGAAGACAAAGGCTTGAAACCAGGGACTGAAAAGTCACCCGTGGCATTGTGCCTTTGTCACTTGGGGCGAATCCATCAGCCGTTATGACGAAGCTTGGACCAGCACGACGGTTAAAGATTCTTTTCCCACATTATCTTGAGTATTTATTTGCTTGCGTGAGTTGTCCCCAGGTACCTATTGAGCCCAAAGTACTCGTGAGGATGGCCACAGTGGGCTCAAGCCTCCTTATGCTACCATCCATGCCATGTGATTCACTTCTACGGGATAACTGCAGCATCGCCATGTTGGAATCATGTCAAGGACCTCTGAATGAAGCATTGTTTGGCCTTTGTCTCTCCGAAGATTAATATCCCAGGAGCCATGTCCTCATCCCTGAAGCCTTCCAGTGCCGACACTCCAGCCTCTAGACTCATTAGAAAGACCTTGTCTACTTGCATAGCGCAGCTCTATCTGTGCAAGGTGTAGCCAATACAGACTATGGGCAGTAAAGGCAGATTCGGCATACAACAGGCCGCAACGATCAAGATCTCACACAGACTTAGTCCGTAAGCCGCTGCCAAATGACTTAAAGGACTTCTTTCATCTCTCCTTCGTCAGCTCTGCCCATCGCGAGGGATCAAAGGCGTCCGGATTCGGAAACACACTGGCCATGCCGTGCATGTTGTATGCCTGAGCGCAGACGGTCGTGCCGCCAGGAATCTGGTATCCGCCAATATCAACGCCACCCTCAGGAACAAGGCGAGGTGATGATGATTGAATGCCAGAGTACAGACGCAGTGTCTCGTTGAGCACCTGGTTCAAGTGACCCAGTCCCCAGAGATGGGATAGAGTGAAGTCGGATGGGAGAGTCCGTAGCTCTTCAAGGAGGGCGGCTTTGACTGTTGGAATGGCCGCAGACGGAGCAGATGAGGTACGTCAGTGTCATGGCGGCGGAGTCGCTGCCTACGACAATATACAATACCTACCTAGTAGGCCGATGCGTTGGCCCGGAGCTCAATCGGGTGTGAGGACCTCTTTGTCTTTGTCGCTGTCTTGAAACACCATGACGAAGGCAGTCCATTTGAAGCTCGTGGGATTCGAGTCGAGAAGAGAAGGTTCCTGTGTCGGGTGATTGACTCTTCCGCATAACGAATCAGGTTCTTTGTTGCTTGAAGGGGGCGCTTGAAGAATGGAATAAGAAGATACTTGGCCAGGCAGATGAATGTCGGAAAGACTGAGCGCACGGCTCTCATGCAGCCCAAGTCCTTGACGTCCTCTGTTTATCCGCTCACCTCGCCAATTTCCAGCATCCGAAAGGAATCGCCAAAGGCGGACGAGGGGGCCTTTGGTTGCAACGGTGTCAGTGACTTTAGGGAGTGGCAGAAGGGAAGAGAGGTTGGGCCTTTTTGAGGTGTATCTCGTGCTGATATCGTGCTCTTTTGCCTTTTGACCCGTGGTATCTGCTGACGAGGGAGATCCATCTGGTGTACCGTGGTCTGCAAAATTTATTTCTGCAAAGATTATGGATGTGGTAACAGAGCAACTTGAAGAGGTGTTGGAGCGGTCATCAAGTGTTGTAAAGCTGGTAACTCACAATATCATGATGGAAGCCGTCCCGGGTAGGATGAGGCTATTCTATCTGAATTATATCTCGACAAGAGAGGAGAAACGTCTCTTTACAGATGATACAAGACTTTCACCCAATGATACGGCTCACATCTGCCATTCTAAACCAAAATCAATAGCGCGCATTACACAAGTCTCTGCTATCAAACAATAGGTCGCCCCTCGTCAGGCACAGCTCGGCATCGCGCCTCTTTACGTCCGACTTTTACCAACAAGAGCCCTCCCCCGTTCCATGGACTCGAGTTGCCGCCACTAAATGGGTGTGTTCGCTTATTGACACTTGACTCTTCAAATGCTGCGGCGCCGACCAAGTACCGGTATTACTTGTTCGTCATACTCCGAGCTTGTCACCAAAAGAGGTGACAGATGGGAAATATGGCTCTATCTTCATTCGTCATGATGCAGTTGTGAGGGAAGAGTTGCAGTTTCCAGGGCCGCTTACTTTACAACTGGCGTGCAGGGTAACATAGCGGACCTTGCTGAAACACCGCGATGAATCGCAAGCAGCTGCAACAGTGTCGAATCATCAACATACCCGTCTTCATTCTGGCGGGGAATTCTGGTTTAAATAGATTCATTCTGCGCAATAAGCCAAGAATGGAATAGATCACTGATGGCGGTGTTTCGCTCTTGCGACTGGGAATTGCTTCGGGCTCTGGCTTCGGCGGCACGATTGAGTCTATGGCCGAGGATTCATCAATGGTAGGAAAACGAGGAGGTCTACAATACAGACTCTTTGTTACAATGTCGTCCAATACATTTATGATAAATGCACTTGCCGAGATTGGCGATTCATTGCCTTACATCCAGTTGGGTGTGAACCTCTGCGGCATTTGCAGCTTCCAGTTGCAGAAACAAAAAGTAGGAGTAGATTAGGGTCATCACAATTACAGGCTGAAGGTGAAAAGTTTGAGATGCTGTGTTTGTTGTGACTATTCCCTGGTGGCTGTCAAATGGAGTGATGTAGCAGGAGAGTTAATACTGACTTACCTGGAAGCTAGCGATCATTTGCGTGTTGGAAGTTTGGTACAAAGTAAAGATGGCTACACAGCATGCATGAGGTACACTTAGCCAAATGTCTGTACATTCAGCCCCTCTCAAATGGAGGCTGATCCAGCACTGGGACATGATGTGGAAGAAACGGTTCGATCTCTAGTCGCGAGATGAAGTATGAGGACATGTCGGAGAAGGTTTTAGTACATGATGTGATGGTATGACCCGCCGAATCTTGAGATGTAGTGCAACGCTCAAAGCTAGTAGAAGCTCGAAGGTCCTCGAGGGATATATGACTTGTTTCACAGGCAACTTTACATAGAGGCTAGACAGCCACGAGCGTGAACAAAGGAGTGTCCTCACGATATCAGAGTGTAAGGCAACATAGTATGACGAGAAGCAGAGAAGGAGTTGTTTACTTCACTTTTAGGCTGATACACCAAATGTTGTGCTTCAAATAGCCTTTGTCACGAATCATCAGGCGGCAATATGTTCAACCCCATGGTTACTTATCACTATGAAAACGTATAGCAAATATTTCAAAGACTCACTTTAACCTATTGCCACTTATTGAACTCTCTATATCAAGACTGGCTTTGTGCTTGAAATTGAACAGGAAGAAATGGTAGCGACCTTGTTGAATGATCTCGGTGGCTACTCATGTCCTTGGGTTGTAATGGCAACAGGTTCAACACCTAACTTGATGAGACTTCAAGTCACTCGTCTCAGGTTTGGTGACGTGCTCGGCAGTTCTTACGCAGACGGCATCGCAAACAAAGTAGCCCGCAGGTTCTTGACACTGCCGAAATTGGGAGTGCCAGCTGCGCCAGCTGGAGCAAGAAGTTTCCGAAGGTACCTACCACCTTGAGTATCCTGATGTACTGCTGAGATGATTGGGAACAGTTCAAGTCATGTGAAGTACATGTATTCTCACCGCCCTACCTCTAGAGATGCTTGCTCATTTAAACTCCCGCTGTCTCTCCCTCTTCTTTTCCTTCACTCTTCTTCTTCTTCTTCTTCACCTTCACTCTCCATCTCCTTCACATCCACTCTTCTTCTTCTTCTTCACTTCCAGCCAGGATTCGCCAAGCCCTCCTCGTGTCTTTTTGGCACGCAAAGCGCATGATCAAGTCGCCGCGCTTCTTCCCGAATAGATTTTCATCAAGGGTGATTCTAACATTACCTACTCGGATTTGATCTCTCTCAAGGTGAGTTACGCAAGCGGATGGAAACATTCTATCTAATAGTCCCATAGGCCGAGTCAAACATGGATGCAGAGCCAAAGCCGCCGCAGTCTCCTCATGAACCGGGCCCCCTGCAACAACCTTCTCCAGCCCCATCGAACCCGACAAAGAGCGATGAGCCAGAGGTAGCTGGAGAAACAGGTGCATTCACCCTTCGTGGTGAAACCCCATCAGATGACGAAGGCCAGCATACATACGGCAAGTTGCCTACCAAAGCAGATGCTCACAATGGTATGGAACTAGAGGGAGAAGGATCTCTGTTCCTTGAGGATAGATCGGTCGAGGCAGAGTCGAATGTTTCCCAGAGCAAGGCAATTAGTCCTGTGGCAGAAGCGGCAGAGGAAGCAGATATTGAGCAGAAAGTTTCTGGGATTCTCCAAACTGCTATGTCTGAAGTTCTGAAAACGGTTGATGAGAATTTGCCAGATGACCATGAGCATCCTATTGATGAGGACGGTTCTTTCCACGTTGGTGGGGGGGTTGCCTCTGACTACAGAGGTTGTGAGGGGGACTGGGATGGCCTAGATCACGAAGCCGGCGTTGAGGATGAAGAAGGAAGCGATTCGTCTTTTTCCCCAGATGAAGAAGATGAGGAAGAGCATTGTGCTTCGTCAAAGAAGCCAAGAACAAACAAAGCGCGACGAAAGGTGGCACTCAATGCGCGGGAATATGTTGCTCGTCTGCATGAAGAAGAAGACAAGAATCACGCCAAGAGACTGGAACAGGAAGAAAGCAGCGGCTCTCGTCCAGGCAAACGGAAAGCCACAGGTCTTGACGATTGGCCTCGCAAGGGACCAAAGACAGGAGTATCAACTGACGTATCAAGTTGTGGCGGTGGTGCTCCAAGCTCTGACGGCAATCCTCTACCTACGATGGGACAGATCAAGGCAAGGACTCACGCGGAGCAATTCGCTCAGCTGAAAGCTCAAATCCCGCACAACTGCGATACGAGGCGCAGGAAGACGCAGAATCAAGATTTGCACGAAGCTGCAAAACTTTTTGGGTATAGAAGAGTTGTGGCTGACGATGGTCGGTGGAGACTGAAAGGCATGGAAACCAGCCTGGAAGGGTATCAACTGACAGCTGCGGCGTGGATGGTCAAGAGGGAGCTGGCTCGAGCGAGGCCTTATGGCGGGCTTTTGGCGGACGCCATGGGAATGGGCAAGACAGTCATGAGCCTTGCGTGTATTGTGGGCAACCAAGCAGATGCAGAGCACCGCCAGGAATACTGCAATGCCACTCTTGTGGTAGTGCCCAACAAGACGTTTGCGCAACAGTGGGAAGGAGAAGCGCGCGTGAGTCACTTCAGATGTGATCAGTAGCTGAAGCCTCGCCGACTGACATTTCCCATGTGTCCAGAAACATTGCAAGGCCCCAGTGGGAGACAAGGTCTTCATATATGATCCAACATACGACGGGCTGATTGAGAAATGCAAGGAATCCTTCATCGTGTGAGTTTTGTTCTTGTCAGCCCAAGTTCTAACGCTACGCTCGCTGACGCAACCAAGGATCGCCACGTATAAGGAGTTGCTCTCTCAGTACCCCAGCAAGAAAACTCTTCAGGAATTGCAAGAACGATTCGACAGTGACGACGTTTCCTATCAACGCCAGCTTAATGCCATCGTTGGTCCATTATTCAAGATCAAGTGGTATCGCATCATGCTCGATGAAGCGCATGCCATCAAGAATGTCGAGAGCCGCAGTATGTAATCCCTCCCCGTGGCAAAAACTAAACTAAAGCAACCGCTGACCTTCTTTCCCCTTCCCTTTTCTACAGCTGCTCAAGCTTGCTGTGCTCTCTGGGGCAAATATCGCTGGGCTTTGTCTGGCACGCCGCTCGCAAACACATCGGATGGTATGTGATACTGATCCCATCCTTCTGGCGAATGAGGTAATGACTACTGAGATCTACAGAAATGTACCCGTACTTGAGATTCACACAATGCCCATCAACATGGAGCCTGAGAGACTTCAAAAAGATGTATACCAGCTATGTAAGATTCACCGGGAGAACTTTGAGGGTCAGGGCATCTAACAAGCATAGGGCAAGGTGAATGGCCAATTTGAGGCTCTTACTAGCCTCATAATGTATCGCAGGTGAGCTTGGAGCGAAACAACCTACCTATATGAACGCACAGACTAAGGTGGATTAGGACATTGAAAGACGATTTCTTGGGACTTAAGATCATTGATCTTCCCGAACAGAAAGAAACCGATCTAGTAGTTCCTCTGTCGGCGGAGGAACAAGTCGTCGTTGAGTATGCCCAGAATCCATCCCTTACGTTCTGTCCTCTTATTCAGAAGTGTATTGAGACTGATTATCTTCTCCTTAGAGCGGTCATAAGGTTCTACGAGAACAAAGTAGCAAAACTGCGGCAGGGCACGCTGGAACAAAATGCACTAGCAGCGGCAGTTGACGGCCTGGAAACTGTGGACGGCCCTGAACAAGACACGTCTGGACAAGCGGTATCGGACGCGATCCCTGAAACTGCAGATCAAGCGGAAGATGAAGAGCAAGCCTACCAGGAAGGGAAAACCAATTCTCCAGCCTTGGGGCGTTTGTCTTGGAGATTGAATCGGGCCAGCCAGGTTAGAACGCGCCAGGCAATCTCCCATGCGTTTTCCATTGAACGGCTCCTCCGACATTCGTTTGAGCCGAATGAACTGGAAGATCTGAGGAGCGCCCTCAAGCAGGTGGCCATGAAAAGCACCATCCTGGAGCAGATGTGCTCAGCTCTTGAAAAAGATGACGGCATTTGGAGATACGAGAGAGGGTTGCAAATGCTGCAGCAGCAAAAGGAAGCCATGTTTGGCCAGCATTTTGACATGGAGAGACTGCTTACCTTGGCCAGGGACGAGAATGCAGTGAAAGACATCACATGTCGCATCTGTGAGGATGCAACCCCTCCAGTGCAGCCAATGCGTTTACCTAATGTAAGTGAGCATTACTCCATACTCATTGGGTAGACTCGTTTGTGCTGATGCAAGTAGTGTAACCATATCTTCTGCTGCACCTGTCTATGCAAAGTCTACGGAAACAGCCTCATGAGCGGCAAAATATCAGTGAGTAGACTCTCCACAGCCGACATCGCCGTGGCATCTCGTCTAATGCATCACGTTCTCCCATAGATTTGCCCCTTTGAAGATTGCGGTCAAGGACTCACTGCAGCAGTCGAAGTCGAGACGTTGCAAACCAATCTTGACGCAAAGCCGAAGGAGTATCGCGAGCCCGGTAGAGACAGTAACAATGCGCCTATCCATATAGCAGACGACCGAAATGGGTTCTTTATCTGCGGCACAATGTTGGATGATGCTTCAGTCGTGCCAAGCACCAGGTTGACGGCAACCATGGCGGTTGTTCTGACGTGGTTGCACGAAGCGCCTGATGATAAGATCCTCAGTAAGTGATCTAATCCAGAGAATTACACCTACAAGAATTGATCATGCTCATCTTGCTTTTTCGCAGTCTTTACTCAGTTTACCGGAACTGCCAAGGTCCTTGGCTACATGCTGCAGACCCTGGACATTGGGTTTGTCTATTACTATGGAGGTCTTCCCTTGGGCCTGAAGCGGCGGGCCCTAGAAGCGATCAAGACGCGGCCGGAAGTGAAAGTCATGGTTGGTTCAGCCTTCCCACGGTGACTCTTTCAGAGCCTTAGATTTCTGACTAACTGAATGATTCCATAGGTTTCGACTCTCAAAGCTGGCGGCCAATGCCTTAATCTTACCGTCGCCAACCGAGTCATCATCATCGATCCCTGGTGGAACAAGACGGCAGAACAACAGGCCTTTGGGCGGGTTACTCGAATGGGCCAAGAGAAGGTGACCCATCTCGTGAACATCCGGACCTCAGAAGCGATCGATGACAGGATCCACAAGCTCCAGAAGATGAAGGCAGAAGACGTTGATTATACCCTACAGGACGATGGACATACGCCGCCTATGGTAAGCGAGGTTGAGCTGCAGCAAGCGTTTTTTCGAAAGAAGTCAGCGGAAGAAGAGAAGAAGCAAAAGTCAAGGAAGAAGGCTACAGTGGCGAAGGTTAAACCGGTGGAGAAGAAAACCCGGGTGGTAAAGAAGAAGTAGGGGGAGGTGGTGGTCTTGCAGACGCAATTTTTGGGACGCAACGTTTACAATCGGGCTTAGTAGAGCCTTTGGCTTTTTTGCTTTCTTTCGGGGGCACGAGAATAACGCGCAAAAGGGTGTTCACTCTGAGATGGTTCAAGGGGTCGGCAGGCTTCGGGTTGATGGGATGATATTCACTCTGGTTCAATCGCGACATTTGCGAGGCATTTAGCTCTCCGACATTCACACTTTAGGGATGGATATTTGATGGTTTGCAATTTCGCGGTTACCTGACATGCTGCCGGTCTGGTAGGGAAAGGGAAGGAGAATCTTTGCTTTAAGCTTAGGTATACTCTCAAGTTGGCTGATTTAGATCAGTCAACAAGCATCTCCTGCAATCAAAAGTTTTATTTTGCTTTTTACAAAGTTGCCTGGTGTGTCTCTATATCCAGGTGAGTTAATCAGATGACTTTTACACATGATGATCCCTCTCCTACATAGTGATTAAGAGGTAGCGACGCTCTTTGATTGCTCGCCAAGTTTTTACAGTTTTGACTCAGAGAGCCATCTACAGACGCCTCAGGATATCCTCAACAACCTCATCAGTAGTGGCCTTGCCACCCAGGTCGGGGCTCAGCAGCTTGCCCTCCTCCAGGTTGGCATCAACGGCAGCGTAGATCTTGGCAGCAGCCTCGGGCTCCTCGAGGAACTCGAGCATCAGAGCAGCGCTTCGCAGAGTGGCAATGGGGTTGGCAATGTTCTTTCCCTGGATATCGGGAGCACTTCCGTGGCAAGGCTCGCCAATGGCGAAGCCCTCGCCGACGTTTGCGCTGGGGACGAGACCGAGACTGCCAACAAGAGCGGCAGCGCCGTCGGAAAGGATATCGCCGTACAGGTTCGGGGCAACAATGACGTCGTAGGCTTCGGGCTGGCGGAAGAGCTTGTAGACCATGGAGTCGACAATCTGCTCCTCGACGGAGACGGAAGAGTACTTTGGGTCGGAGAGGGCGTTCTTGGAGGCGGTGCGGAAGAGGCCGTCGGTCTGGGACAGGACGTTGGACTTGTGGGTGATTGTGACGAGGGGCTTGCTGTGGATGCTGGGGGCGCCGCTCTCGCGGATCTTTTGGCGGCGCAGCGCAATGTCACCAGCCATGGCGGCGATGCGGAAGGACGCCTTCTCGGAGATGCGCTTGATGGCCTCGGCGACCTTGCCGTCGGGGGTGTCGCGCGTCGTCTCCTGCTTGACGTAGAGATCCTCGGTGTTCTCGCGCACAATGACCATGTCGATGGGCTTGGCGGCGGTCATGACGGTCTTGACGGGGCGGACGTTTGCGTAGAGGTCGAGGCGCTTGCGCAGGGCGACAATGGGCGACGAGTAGCCCTTGACGGCGTGGGTGGGCGAGCTGACGGCGCCGAAGAGGGCGCCCTGGCACTCGTTGCGCAGGACGTCGACGGTGGCGTCGGGCAGCGCGGAGCCCGTCTGCTCAAAGGCCTCGAAGCCGGCCTTGAGGTCGACAAAGTCGAACTTGAGCTTGAGCGACGACGGGAGCGCCTCGAGGATGCGGCGGCCGGCGGGGATGACTTCCTTGCCGATGCCGTCACCGGGGATGAGCCCTGGAGGTGGTGGTGTTTGTTAGCTGGGATTGATGGGTGATGCATATGGATAGTGGTGAATTTGACGCTGGCGTTGGATGGAGCGAGGAAATTGGGGGATTTACCGATTCTCAGAGTGCGGATTGACATGGCGGGCGGCGTTCAATGGGTGCGACTGGCGGGCTTGTGCAAGAGAGAAACTTTTTTGTTGGAGTCGAGTTTTAAGAGAGGGTTTCTGTCATGTCGCGATCCGAAGATCGGCGGGTTTATCCGAGCGCTATTCGGCGATAGTGGGGAGGGGGAGCTTTGGCGGGGGAGTCTTTCATTAAAGCTGCATGAGCTGAGCTGAGCTTT
>LFMI01000794.1:59187-79131 GCA_001050175.1 Trichoderma parareesei | reverse complement strand
AGAGAGAGAGAGAGAGAGAGAGAGAGAGAGAGAGAGAGAGACAAAGATGGAAAAAGAGATGATCATGATCTAATCAGCATGGAGTTGAAGTCAAGCCTATGGATTACCGACCCTCGTTGTGGATATATGCAGGGTACCGGCAGCTTGGTAACATTTCAGCACTTCACAGGGTCCATCGCCACTCTTGGTGAAAGCATTTCATGGCGAGTCCGGATCTTTTACGACGTTGACATGGCGATATGCGGATAAACTGGGTTTGCATGTATGTTGCAGGATGAAATCACTGCTGTCTTTAACGTTTGCATGGCAAGACTCGTGAAGAAAACGATCCTCTTCTTCTTCTTCAGCCAATCAATGCTTCACGAAACGGCTGTAGGAGGCCTACCATCCCAACCACCACTACATTCACCAAGTGCCCGCTCTGTGTAACAACCGATTGGTCTCGCCGAGCACACCTGCAGTTAATCTCAACCATCATTACATCACAGTGACTAGGCTCCAGCTTGTCAGAGTGCTGGTCATATCTCTGGTGCCCATTCCTTTGAGGGCTGCATAGGAAGATATAAATGAACGAACAAGGTCGAGAGGTGATTCCAGTCTGCCAAGAGAAACCTCATAATACATCACCATGGATGAAACGTCGATTACTGCTCTGTCCCTAGACGATATGGTCGAACACCCCAGCATGTCCGAGACTGTGCAACTCGACCCTGAAGGGGATGCAACCCTCCTCATCAACGGAAATGGACCGGGCGACACCAAGAGATATCTTGTCTCTTCCAAAGTCCTCAGCTTGGCTTCGCCGGTCTTCTCCAAGCTCTTTGGCCCCAACTTCAGGGAAGGACAAGAGATTCGACGCGGAGACTGCACCTGCATCAGCCTGGAAGAAGACGATCCCAAGGCAATGGGCTTAATCCTCAGTGTCCTCCACTACAAGTGTGCACAAGTACCCTTGGCAATGGAACCGAAAGAACTCGCGACACTTGCGATGCATGCCGACAAGTACGACTGCAACGAGGCTCTCAGGCCATGGGCTGCTCTCTGGTGCAATGGCTCCGAAAACGTCACCGCGCCTGAAGATCTTGGCTTCATGGTGCTGGCTGCATACATGTTCCGTGCCCCGAGCTTTCCTCAGGTCACCGCCAAGGTTGTGAAACGGCTTCCACCGGGCTTCGCTTCCGTGTGGGAGGAGCACGAGGCACTGGCGATTCTGCCGAAAACAATCACAGGTTTGGCTACATATGCCTGACTGGAGACCTCAGACTGACAAGCCATAGCTGCATTGTCCGATCGGATCGCAGACGGGCTGAATGAACTGCACAGAGAGCTGCAAGTTACCGAACAGGTACTACGGTGGTCTGAAAACCGCTTTAAGATGCTTGATCTTCAATGCACACATTGTGGCCGTGATGACCTCGCGGCGGATGTGAAGCAATGCTATAGTTGTCGCCGTGCAGAGTTTTCCAACAAATTCTGTACGAGGGACCATAGGGTGGCGGCGTACTTCGAAAGTATAGGTAGTTGTAAGCTGTGGCCATCTACGCATCCATTCACAGACACTCTCTCGGAACATGGATGTCGAATCAAGGGCGTCGAGACAGCCTGCAAACACCTGTGTGAAGAGAACGATGGGTGTCCTCTCAGACGTGGGCTGAGCAAGCTGTCTCGCGACACGCAGCGCATGCTTGAGGAAGTGCAGGGAATATCCTTTGAGGAAATTGGTGTGGCTCGAGCATGAACCTTTAGGAGGGACATAGATGGCACCATTGACGATTATCTTTCAAGTCATTCTAGGTACCTAGGTATATGAAGATGGATATTAGTACCTACCTCTATATAAGGTAGCTGGAGATACTTCCTCTTTACTCTCTATTTAATATCATACCTACCTAGATTGCTTACTGGCCACGAGCCCAATCATAACAGCGTGAGCCTGACTACTAGGTAGGTATTGAAGCTGCCCGTGCTACAGCAAGTACCTAGAGCCAAATGGAGACATGCCGGTGAAACAGTGCCGCGGAGATCTGATTGGCGGGTAACGAACAAGGGTGAAGTCGTGTTTATTAGGCTCGGGTCATGGCGCGTGGGGTCGCACACCTACTACTACCTACCTAGTATTTGCATCACCTATTTCTTGCGACCTCTCCACACTTCATGCACTTCAACTAATCATGTCAAGACACGCATGCAGGCAGTGCGCGCGTCATGGTTGGCCATGAGCTTGCTCCCTTGTCGATGCTTCATGGCATATATTTCCTCGTGTCCCTTCCATTTCCCATGCCGCCGCCATGGTTCAAACCCGAGCCCAGAAAGCCGCCAAAAGGAGGCACAATTCAGAGGCAGAGGACTTAGGTATGACCCTCGAAACGCCGACAGGCTATCACTGACAATGAACAGAGCAAGACGCTCCAGGGCGCAAGCGTCAACGCGCGAGGTCGCCTCATAAGTTGTCGAAGGAGACCCCAGTCCAAGCCGGTGGCAAATTGCGAGCCATCCGCGATCCCCTATCCAGACCCCCGTCGAACCGACAGCGGACGTCGAGACCATCTGCCCCCGAGAGGCTGGACGATGTCGCAGTGGGCGAAGCAGACCCCAACAACCCCATCGATTTCTGGATAAAGAAAGACCGCTGGCCAAGCCAACTCTTCGAACCCGAGCCAGAGACCGACATGGAACGCGTGCTTGCGCGAAGGCGGTCCTCATCCTCGTCCGCCCTCGGTGCGCGTAAGCGATCCGGTTCTGCCTCGTCCATAACGCCAAGCGACCAAAAGCCACGTGAAGAGAAGAGTGCCCAGTATCGAGACTCGCGTTACGAGACACTGCTTGCCACCAAGGGCAGTTATATGGCCAAATCAAAGCTGGGTGTTACCGAAGAGAGCAAAGCCCTCTGCAAAAACCTGCTCGAGGGGAACCAAGCGTATCCCGAGAACTCACTCTTCAGAGATGACATCTTTGACTTGACCTGTGAGAAGATTCGCAACAAAAACGAAGCTCGAGTTTTGAAAGACATAACTTGGCTTATTGTACCCTCCGCTGAGAGCCTTGCAACATATGGCGCTGAACACCTCGACATCCTGACAGAAAGTGTCAACGAAGGCTGGAATAACTCAATCCCTTTGACTGGCACGTGTCCACAGCCCGACTATTCCGTGGGCTTTTCACGAGAAGCATTTACCAACAACCAGCTTGAGAAGCTAGCGCCTTTCATTGGCAACTTTCTTACCGACGTGTCCTTCTTCATGGCCACTTACTACATGTATTTTCCCTTCCTCGCCTGCGAAGTCAAGTGTGGGGCTGCTGCGCTTGATGTCGCGGATCGTCAGAACGCCCATACCATGACCCTCGCGGCACGGGGCGTAGTCGAGCTGTTCCGTCTTGTGGGACGCCAAAACGAGGTCCATCGACAGATCCTAGCCTTCTCTGTTTCACACGACAATCAATCGGTACGGATATACGGATACTACCCAGTTATCGACGGCAACGACACGAAATTCTATCGCCATCCAATCCATAAGTTCGACTTTACGGGGCTTGATGGGCGGGACAAATGGACTGCCTACCGGTTTATCAAGAATATCTACGATTCCTGGATGCCAGATTTTTTTAAGAAAATCTGCTCGGCTGTTGATCAATTGCCAGGGAAGGTGGACTTTGAGGTCCCAGCCCTGTCTGAGACGACCGGCCTTTCTCAGCCTCTGGAAAATGCTGCGCGTATAGACGACTCTGCGTTGCTAGAAGAGTGCAACGATGCTGACCAGGTTACTACTCCAGCTACGTCCTTTATAAAGCCGGGGCCTGTTAAGAGGAGGAAGAAAACGTAGGAATGGCAATAGTACTTCTACTCCTAAGTGTCTTCAAATCCCGCTTTATCCTTATTCACCTCATTGTCGCTATTACCGCTACTCGCGAGAACCAATGCTATAGCTGCTACTCCATTCTATAGCTGCTACTGCTATGGATAGCTACTACTGCTATAGCTGCTGCTGCTGCTGCTACTTCTTCTCAAAGTAAGCGATGGCGAGAAGGGAAGCAGACGTCAGGCCGTCTAGAAGAGGATTTTGGAAGGCGGAAATTGCCTACCTACTTCTAAGACCTTTCATAGCATGTGTTGCATGACGCACAACTCATGACTCCCGACAGAGGACACGAGATTCGAAGACCTCATTCATGCATTTCTACCTTTCTACATGCGACAATTGGTAGCCATCGTGTGCCACGATCCAGCGAAAAACCAGCACATTCGATCATCAGCAATTGCGACAGTCTACAGGTTTGCACCAGACAGCATCCCCCGAACCACCAGGCTCCGCGAATGCCACACCGCCCGACAACTTCTAAAACTAGCCAGGATGAAGGACCCACGAGGGACCCTTCCGAAGAAGCCGTATCTTTGCTCAGATACGGTTGCGGCAGTTGGTGGGATAGTCTTCGACCCCTAGGTATGGTACGACTAGTATTTAGGCACGAACCGGCCCAACCTATCTCCAACAGCCTCTTTGCAAAGGACAAAGAGGGTACACATTACTTTGCAACGGCTTTCATGGCTCCCTTTTCAAATCTACTCATGGGGTTCAGGACAGCAAAGGTTTGGGATTCGTGTGGTTGCGTTTCGTGTCAAGACGAGGCAGCATCCCTCCTATTCTTCAACGGTGGACGGCTGCTCACTTTTCGCATCAGTGTGCACAAGTCGCATCAAACGCCACGCACTTTCGTGGGCCTTCATTATCTGGCGCTGGCTTCCGGAGAAGCGACAGTCGTCAGTGACGATTTAGCGGTGGTTGACTGGGATTCACAAGTTTCAGCGATGTGCAAACTTGTTGATGCATGAGGTGGCAATCTTCCTCGAAGGCAACAAGGTCTGGTGCTGGCAATGTCTTGGTTGAATGTGGGACTTCATCATACAGGAGGTCTCAAAAAGGTCAATCACCTAGAAGCCTATTGAGGTATATATCTCAGCAGGAAGAATGCTACGGCTTCGTGATGTGACAACCCGCGAAGCCAAGAATACGCGGAGCGTCATAACACTGCTGAATAGGCTCTGGTAGAGTTTTCCTTTGGCGTAAGCATCTCCTCTCCCTCTCTACCTAATCCACTTAGACAAAGCAGGATATATAGGCAAATACATTTAGTCTGGCCATGGTACCGATATATTCTCCCCAAGGTCTCGTCACTATATAGCCATCTTGGCTCTCAAAAAAAAACCTCTATCTTCCTTGGCTTCCATAATCAAGTCCGATATGGTCTTCATATAGCCATCCATGGAAACAATCTGATTGCAGGCATCATAGACCAGCGTGTAGGACGGATTAAAAAAAAAGTGTCATCAGTTCTTTGAGTGCTTTCCCTCGAGTTCCTCCAAGATACTGCCCACGAGTATCTTGATTGCATCCTCTCCTTGTTGCCACAGCTCGTCCGAGACTCTGTGCACCTCGAAGCCAGGCGGCGGCTCGGCTGATGGTTCCGCAGCGATTGCCGGCTAGAGTAGGACCAGTCAGCATGTAGTAACTATTAATAGAGGGTTCAAATGACCGTCACATACAGGGGCATTCTCGTTGTATCGTTGGTATACGGCCAGGAAGTCGTCTTTGCGTGGCTCATCAAGCACCTTGTCAACCAAGTCTTTGAATGACTCGTCCAACTGCAACAATCCGTTAGCTTCATAAGCCCTTGAAACTCTTAAACGTACCTCTTTGACGTTGGCAGTAGCGGTGGCTAGAGAAGTCTCTGTCGAATGATCTGCGAGATCTTTCAGCTTGCAATATTTGATGAGCTCCTCGCTTTCCTCATCAGTCAGCTCGATGCCGTCTTGGCGCAGGAACTCGATAGCAGCTGTATATAAGACGCCCAGCGTTTCCTCGACCTCGTTTGCCGGAGCCCATTGGAAGTCCTTCTTCAGCTCTTCGTCGAATCGGTGCGCCGTTTCCTTTTACCAAGTCCGGTCAGCGGGCTTGCACGAAGAATACAGAACTGGTTCGTACCTTCATCTCCTGGGTTTTCAGCTGCAGGAATGGCAGAGTTCCTTGAAGATGGGCAAACTTCCAGCTGTTTTGCTGACATTTGTATTTTTGCAACACAGTCTCATAGACGGACTTTGCAAAGACGTAGCAGTTTCTCAGAACCAGGTTATAGCAACCCATTCTGTCGCTGGTGGTTCGCATGATTTCGGCGAGGGCAATGACGTTGAGGTTGTTGTCGTCAAAGGTCAGCGACCAAAGCTGCAGAGGGAGGAGGTCCTTGGATGACGACGAAGACGGCGAGGCAGATCCCCCGAAGAGCGACGTGATGCGCTGAAAGAAACCTGAACCAGAACTGGAGCTTCCGGAGCTCGAGCTCATCAAGGCTTTTCCCGACGGCTTTGCGCCAAACGACCAGCGGCCAATAATGACTTGGTCTTGTTCCGTTTGGCGCTCCGTCAGCACGCGGGTGCGGTCTTTGGAGCTGGAGCCGGCATCTTCGAGAATGACTTGGAGATATTCGTGAAGCAGAGAGGAGTTGAGGTTCTTGACGTGCGTGATTCTTCGGACGAAGCAGTTGCTGTAGGCGGAGGCATTTTGGCTCAGGTCATGGTACCATTTCTGAGGCGTAACGATTTCCTCGGTAGGGGTGAAGACTAAGGGCATAGACATGATGAATGTGCTAGATAGATTGTGCTGTAATATCAAGAGAGGAACAAAAGACTAGAGGCCACGTCCGAGAGGTGATTCTTATAGTACTCTGCAGTGGCAGTCCAAACACTGTATAGACTACTTCAATGTCGAGCTGAGGAGAAGAAGTCGAATCAAAACACCTCGCCGCCAGTATGCTACGTTCGTGATAATATTGAGTGTGTCTACCGTATGCGTGTCTTTTGTCCACTTACATCGGACATGCCGTCTCCAAGGATGGGCTGCCTCCCCACCTGGCAGACAATATTTCCCCTTGCAGGAACATTCGAGGCCTCTAATAGGCTCGAATTGACCTGCTGATGCATTCAGCCCGCCACAATGCCAATAAATCGCTGTACCTCAGCCTCAGCTTGCGCCATAACCAATCCGCCTAGAAAGGAATCCTACAGCTGGTTTTTACCACGTATCTAACGTCTTGCTTATGGGGCTCTGCCTCTGCCGTGTAGCCAAACGTAATGGGGACTGTGATGAGTACCTATGTCAGGGTTGAATATCCAGCTATGCTAAGTCAAAGCTTTTGTAGGCAGATTCAATTGAGAGATAAATTGCTGAATGGATGTTTGTGCTGAGTTCTGTATGATTTACTATGCACCAGAGTCGCATCAGTTAGGTTCTCATCCGTTTGATTTGCATATCTGTTTCGTGCGGGAGGACGGCACAGCAGGGTCCGAACACGGGGACCTGCGTCCAATTGACCGTTTCTGTTGGACCTACTAGGCAGAAAGGATTCAGGTCTCTCGTTTTTGACGTGGAAAGTAGATGGCCTATAATCTCCAAGCGAGGAAAAAAAGAGCAGAGTCCAGAGCTTCTCAGGCAACTACGCATGGGACGAGCAATCAATTGGATTGAATTTTTTACGTACATCATTGGCTTAGAAGGTCCTATTGAGGCTGGCTGATTGGCATGGGGAAACTGCAGGTAATCAATAGTGGCAGTTGGGCGGCGGGACATCAATGACAAGGTATGCATAAGGCCAACCAGTCGTAAGACGTCCAAGAGGGTACAGTAGACCAGTATGTCGAGTGTGCTCCGGCGATTACATGCATGGTTATCACATACTATTATAGTTTCAGGTTTGAGAATGAACATCTCAGCTCTGCGGCAATGGGGGATTGCAGTTATTCTTAGCAAGCTGAAAGCTGAATCAAGTGCCTGTATGATAGTAGCCGCAATGTTGTTGAGTGGAGCATGAGGACTCTTCTTGAGCTGAATATCCTATCTCCCAGGTCGGAGCTTTTATTCCTTGGGTTGCATAAATACTTGTATCGCATTCTAGCCCATGGTTAGTGTAAACAACTTGCGAATCATTTGTTGAGCATTGGTCGGAATCCTGTTGCGAACGATTAAACCATGCCTGCCGAAACCAAGATGGACGACTTCGTGATGGCAAGTTGCTGGCCCATGCCGTCTACTGATCTTTCAGATCTGCCTCCCAGCAACCTTACGAAGAATGAGGGAGATGCTGAAGATGATTCTGCGGTCACGTCCCTGGCCGTCAGCAAGGAGTGGTTCTGGCCTGTCGGCGCGTGGCTCCATGTGCGCTTCATGAACAAGGAACCCAACCCTCGTTACGAGAATATGGTGAAGGACGCGGCGAAGATCTGGGAAAAGTATGCAAACATACACTTTGTGTTTGATAATGCGGAAAATGCCGAGATCCGGATTCTCTTTGACAGCAAGTTGAAAGGGGGTCAATCGTTCATAGGAAGACACCGACGAGATGAAACGCCAAAGGAGGAATCGACAATGGTGTTGGGCCTGACATTGGATGATGGGCTGTTTCGAAGGACGGCGTTACATGAGCTTGGCCATGCGCTCGGCTGTATCCATGAGCATTCCAGTCCAGCAGCCGAGATTGAATGGAACAAAGAGGAGGTCATCAAATGGTATGCAACGCAGAAACTGTCGGCAAGTTGGGTCGAAAACAACATCTTCAAACACTACCAAAAGAGCCCCTCGATTCAGACCTCCACGTTTGACAATCGGTCCATCATGATATACCGCATATGTCCGGGTTGGGCACAAAACGTACCTTATATCGATTGGCCCAACGAGCTCTCTGATAGGGACAAGATGCTTATCCAGAGGATCTACCGCTCCAACAAGCGAACGACGGAGTTTGGGATTTTTGATACGCAAGAGAAGGGAGGAAAGAAGAAGCCTCAGTTACACCATGTGAAGAGCGTTCCACTTCAAAACCCAGATGACAAAGCTCTGGACATTACGCTTGGACTCACGAAGTTCGATCTTGAGTGTAACGACGGAATACAGGATGTGCAGCTCAAGGCATACGCGGATGCCATCGAGACGACGAGCTTCAATCTCAACCTCAAGTCTGTGGAAAGCGGCCGTCTATATGCGGCCGCAGCAATCTCTTTGGCGACCGAGCAGCACAACTCCTCCATTCAGACCGGCTGCTACACCACGAGCCGGGAAGATACTCAAGACGGCGTGGAGTACGTGGCACCCATCAAGTTCAAAGACGTCTTCAACACGGTGCCAGAAGTTGTTGTCTGGTTCAAGGGCTTCCACTTCAAGTCGGGAGAATGCTTCAATCTCCATGCCACAGCGGACAACATTACCAGCACCGGATTCAAGCTGCACGTGGAAACATGGGATAACGCTGCCCTTGAAAGCGCCGAGGTGTCGTGGATCGCGTACGAAAAGGACCCTCCTGGCATCCGCTCCGGCAAGATCGAGTTCCACAACTTCAAAGAGCGGGATGCGGATGCCAATCCGCATCATATCAAAGAGAAATATCGGGCCAAGCAGATTCAACTCGACGAATGGCGCCCTCAGAGCGTGTATGCTGCCGTTTCCAAGTTTGAATTTGACAAGGGCCATAATCCGCGGCTGGAGATCACCACGACGCTGGGGCGGTCTTCGTTTGAAGTCGAGGCGGTGACGTGGGAGGACAGTCGATGTCAAGCGGTGGAGGTGTCGTATTTGGCTGTTTGCATCTGAGCTGGCAGATGAGTCTGCTCAAGGTGCCTGTGGTTCTAGTACTAGCTATATCTATAGGATCCTGATCCTTGACTAGTCACTTGGCTTGAATACACTTGCAACATTGGTTCCTACAGAATCAGCAACTATTGGGCGATGTGTCGATTCATTGTATTTCGACTTGCAACGTGCTGAAATCCATATCGTCCTTAGCAGCAATGCCCAGAAAGACGAAAAGACCGCTCTACAACAAAAGCAGTCTTTAGAAACTTTGACCATCTCGTTGGCATTGGTCCCGGATATACAATTGGATATACTATAGTATGTTGGGCATCACCATGTAGTTACACCGTAGGTTCAGTATGTAGATAACCAGGGGCCAAGGATCCCATATCAACCCATGCTCCAACTCCACGGACACCGCCATTTCGGACTTCAACACCTTCACAACACATAGTAGAGTAGACAACATCATCATACACTGCAGTCATGGCCATTATGTCTCCCATCAGACCCCCCTTTGACCCCGAAGTCGCCAAAGGCGTTCCCCCAGGCATGGTCGATGGAAGCCTCTCCAAGGCCATGCCCACCGATGCCGCTGTCAGAGTTGCCGCTATGCGCGTAGCAGCCAACCAAGTCGCGGAAGTTGAGAAGAACGCGATCCTCTCCGATCCGACACTCGAGGTGGAGGAAGTCTTCATTCCTGGTCCGGGTGGAGAGATTCGCTTGTCCGTCATCAGACCAAAAGATGCCGCTTCAGACATCAAAACGCGGCCGGCCATCTACAACGTCCATCCGGGAGCCTTGGTCATGGGCAACGAGTACACGGCCATTACTTCGGCGATATGCTGGATGAAGGAGATTGGCGGCATCGTTGCCTCGGTCAACTACCGTTTGGCTCCAGAGCATCCCGGCCTTGCCCCCTTTAAGGACTCCTGGGAAGGCCTTATCTGGTTCGCGAAACAGGCGAATCGATTCGGTTTCGACCCAGACAAGTTGATTCTGTCAGGCTTCTCCGCAGGCGGTGGCATTGCTGCCGCCATCGCGATCAAGGCCCGGGACGAGGGTTTCCCCAAGCTGTGTGCTCAAATCCTCGTCTGTCCCATGCTGGATGACCGGGCCACCACCGTCTCTCATCGGCAGTACTTCCACCACGGATCTTATACCGGCGAGGCGGACGAGTTCAGCTACGAAATGGTTCTGGGCGACTTGCGCGGCACGGAGGATGTCCCTGTATTCATAGCGCCGGCCCGGGCAACGGATCTTTCGGGTCTCCCTCCGACGTATATCGAAGTCGGGTCCGCTGAGCCCTTCCGAGACAGCGTTGTTGCGTATGCGTCTAAGCTGTGGGAGCATGGCGTACAGGCTGAGTTGATGGTGTTTGCGGGTGGTTTGCATGGGTTCGACTTTTATTCTCCGGAAGCCATGGTGTCGAAAGATGCGGTTCAGGCGAGGCTGAACTGGATCCGCCGTTTGATGGCGCAGTCCAAATGACTGAAGCTGTAACTAGGTATAAGTGAAGACTTGGGAGATAATGTGTCAAAGTAGGAGTAGTACCAGTTATAAAGGGAAAGGCGAATTGCATCACCACAATGTCGGCACATCCTCACCCCTCAACTCGCACCACCATCTCGCCTGCTGATACATCTCCCCTTGCGCTCCCTCTGTGATCATCCAGTACTTCTTCAGGAACCAAGGCCGAACTTCCCAGCTTCGAATATCCCACGGGGCACCAGAGTGTCCGGTTCCAGCCCCGGCGAAGGAACCCCAACAAATGACTCCGTCACTCTGTAGATCGTGACAGAGCTCATCTCTGTTGATGATGGGAGGCTCAGCGTACATCAAGGCTATCAATCGCTCGCGAAAAGCGCGAAACGGGAGAGCATCGATGTAGGGGTGATGGCGCTGTGTGAGCTGGTTCTGAGTGGGCTTTAAGTCGTCTTTTATTTCAGTAAATGCCAGTCCATCCGTGCTCCTGTCTGGCGTTTTCTGGGGTGTACAGAAGGGGGACTCGGATTCGTATTCGAACATCTCTGTGGCGGTCACACCGAGCATGGTTGCGTTGTGTAGGACTGCTGCTACAAACGACATCTGCGTGACGCGGATGGTATTGGTGTGGAGGTCGGGAAGCTGCACTATGCGCTTGTTAGCAATTGATGAGATACAGTAGATATTATGCTTTGGATTCACCTTGCATGTGTTTGTAGAATAATCGCCCTTGCATCGAGCTCTCAGCTGGTTTTGTGGCATTTTGTAAGTCTCTTTCCAGCGATTGGAGACCTTTTCGAAGGACGTCCTTGAGTGTGATCTTGTTGTTGCGGATGTTTGCTAGTAGAGATGTACTCAAGGCAGCGTCGTCCTGTAACAAAAACTGCGCAAGCAAGCTGTCTGTATCATCTCTCTCCGCCGATTGGCCGTCTTGCACGATATGGTGTGACGGAGGAACTTGCTGCAGAGAAGGCGAGTCAAGATCGCCTCCTGGGGAAAAAGCAATTGATCCTGATTGGGCAACCAGCGGATTTGATGCGGAAAACAGATCCTCCCGGAACGATCGTCCAGAATTCAAGGTGGTGTCCGCCGGCTGAAAGTCCAGATTTGGCGTATATCTGTACATGGGAGCCGGTGCGCCTGTCTGGTAGCTCAAAGCAGTAGCATTGAAGGTCGTGCCGCATCCTACGAGGCTTCCCACACCTAGGCCAGCAGCTGGACCGAGCTCCTGAGGCTGCATCACCCCGGACAAGCCCACCATGATTGGCGAGTCGGCGGCCAGGATGCCAGCCATGTCTTGGCCGATTGGTGTTCCAGAAGCTGTTGCATCTTTGGCGAGTGTCTTGGACTTGGCCAACGACTCTAGAGCCTGTAACCTCCTCTTCTGCTTCTCCCCTGTTTGTTTCGATGCATTAGGCGAACAGTCTATCTTGAAACGGCTTCATACTTACGGTAAGTCTTTTGCGCTTGGCGGTTCTGGATGCGTCTTCTTTCCGACGTCTTGAGCTTCGGCGGCGCCTCCGTTGGTGGTTCGGGAATAGTGGGCTTCTTTGAAGTCGGCTCGCTGCTGCTGCTGCTACTGCTGCTCCTCTCATCATTATCCTGCGTATCGGCAGGTTGTTGGTTGTCTGCTGTCAAAGCGTCGATGTGCTCCATGGCGATTGACGAGAGGGTGCCGTCATCAACAGACAGTAGCAGAAGAACAACAGCGTGGGGGGTTCGATGATGGCAGCTGTCGGGCGATGTCGAGTAGACCGGGAGATTGATGTGGTGAGCATAGAGTTGTTTTAGGGGGGCGATGAGGTGAGCAGATGATTGGAGATTATCCACTACCTGGATTGAATAAGCAGAGCTGATCAGGAACCGTTGGGTTGGTTAGAAGAAAAGTGCCAGCTGAACCGCAGTTTACGAATGGACTATAGGCTAGCTCTTGGTTGAAGGCTGCTGACATGGAATCAAGACATCAAGGAACAACTCGGCCATACTGAATCAAGCAGGCCACATCAGAACCCCAATTGCCGGTAGATTTGCACAGGAGAAACCCCAATTCTATAGTACCAAGTTGGCAATTGAGTCGCATTCAACCTGAGTACGGCATTGACAAGTCCGCATAATATTGGCGGAGTTTGACGGAATCGCGATAGTACACCACCTATCTCCGGTAATGACCGTGGCCCACCGCACATACTGGCATATCCTAGATGCAAAGGACAGTCCTCTATGTGTTGTTACTACGTCGAAGACCGGACTTAGACCATGGCGGACCCCGTATCAGGCTTTCCATAGACAGAGGTGCACGTATATATATATATATTGAGAACACTCATCTTAGATTCCATCCAGATCAGGTCCAACCATTACATTAAAATCTTCGCCTCAGGACACCTCAAGACATCTCAAGACATCTCAAGATCCATAGCAATGGCTGCAACAACACTTCCTACCAGACCTCTTGGCCGCAACGGCCCTCTTGTCTCAACTTTGGGCTTCGGGGCCATGGGTCTCAGCGTCAGTTACGGTCCCGCAGGCTCTGATGAAGAACGCTTCAAGGTCCTAGACCGCGCCTACGAACTAGGCAGCACCTTCTGGGACTCAGCAGACGTCTATGGAGACAATGAGGAGTTGATTGGCAAGTGGTTCAAGCGTACCGGGAAGCGGGACGAAATATTCCTTGCCACGAAATGTGGTGGTTACCTTGATTCTTCTGGGGGTTTCTCCGTTCGTTCGGATCCGGAATACGTGCGACAGGCGTGTGAGAATTCACTCAAAAGACTTGGTGTCTCTCACATTGACCTATTCTACCTTCATCGGCTCGACAGGAAGACCCCTATTGAGCTTACAATCAAGGCTCTACTGGAGTTGAAAGAGTCAGTATACTTGTCAATCTATATATAAATAAGCTGACACATGGATTACATAGGCAAGGAAAAATCCGATATTTCGGCCTCAGCGAAGCCTCAGCCGCCACCCTCCGCCGCGCCCACGCCGTCCATCCCATCACCGCCATCCAAGTCGAATACAGCCCCTTCTCCGTTGACATTGAGAAGCCTGAGATTGGCCTGCTCAAAACGGCCAGGGAGCTCGGCGTTGCGATTGTCGCGTACAGCCCCCTGGGACGAGGCATGCTGACGGGGCAGATCAAGTCCCCTGACGACTTTGCCGAAGACGACTTCCGCAGAACTCTGCCTCGCTTCTCCAAGGAGAACTTTCCCAAGAACCTGGCGCTGGCGGACAAGATTGGGAGCATTGCTGCTAGTAAGGGCGTCACGCCTGGACAGTTGACTCTGGCGTGGCTGCTGGCGCAGGGAGATGACATCTTTCCCATCCCTGGGTAAGTATTTGTCATGAGATAGATAACCACGTATGAAGCCGTATAAACTGATGGTGTAAACAGTACAAAGAAAATCAAGTATCTCGAAGAGAACTTGGGCGCTGTTAATGTCACCCTCACGAAGAAGGAAGAGGCAGAGATTCGCAAGGCAATCGATGAGACGGAAGTTACTGGGGGCCGATACTCTGACGCGTGAGTGGAAGTCTCGATGTCTCTGCTACGTTTTCGCTTGGATGCTAACTTCTACTTATAGTATGGCTGGTCAATTGTTTGCCGATACTCCGGAGCTTGAGAGGAATTAAGGACATCTTTTGTTTGGCGACTACAGTACGACATGAAGTGCCCCTTACTCGCACAGAGGTATTCGGTTGGTTTTCAGTTGCTATCTATATGCAAATCAGACCATGAGTCTATCCTTATGAAAAGGAATCAGTTTGGTTTCCGTAAAGACTTGAAGTTCGGTACCTCTTCTATCTTGTCTGCCATCCATTCAATCTAAACTGCGTCAAAACATAGCCGTAATAGCCTTAATGAATAGCCAGTGATCCTACACCTCTTGCTCACATCATCGACCCACTACCGGCGGTACCTACAATCCCGGGGCTTCAGGTTACCCGTCGAAAGACCCCGAGTCATGTAGAAGGAAGACCAAAAGTATGAACTGTATGAGTCGTTGCAGGGCCGGAGACGCGAAACTCGGGAACTTCTCTATAATTATATCTATTGCAAGATTTCTGCGGAAGCGAGCATTTCGATCATCACATCAGCATATGCAGGAATCACTCAAAGCGAAGTAGGCTAAGCAGGTGATAATCAATATCCGGCCCCATGAGAAAGGAAATCTCTTAATGCCTTCGTTGAACAAGATATTCCGTGTCACAGGCAAGAGCATGTATGGCATTCTGA
This sequence comes from Trichoderma parareesei, assembly GCA_001050175.1. Classification (NCBI taxonomy): domain Eukaryota; kingdom Fungi; phylum Ascomycota; class Sordariomycetes; order Hypocreales; family Hypocreaceae; genus Trichoderma; species Trichoderma parareesei. The sequence goes on along the minus strand of LFMI01000794.1, from coordinate 63,798 downwards.
GATAGTTCATAGCGAGCATGCAAGTCAAATCATATTCTAGCACTTCTGCCTGTGGTACAGGTATGAAGAGAATTTCCCGTATTACGTTTTCCCGAGCATGGTGTCTCTCCCTTGCGCTGTTGGCTTACCTAGGTGTGGCACATGCGCTTACTACAGAACGGCACATCTCAGACATTTGCTCGAAGACGATTCAGTATAATGCTTATCTGCAGGTATATAATACAGAGAAATTCAAAAGCAGGTTGCACAACTGTCGGGAAGCCCAAGTACGAGTATCATACAGTAAGAAAAGAGATCGCCCATAGACAGACATCGTCTACGTATATTGTCGGGCGCCCAACAGAAGAGATAGAAGCCGAGTATTGTATGTACAACAGGGCAGCATCTTCAACATCTGCTCTACGCTTCTTCCTTGTCAACTTCCCATAGCCCCGACACAGAATCCTTCATATCCTGCGCCATCCTCTCCTCTGCCTCCTTCAACTCGTCCTCGAAGCCCTTTCCCCAACCCATGTACTGCCTCCACCGACTCAAGTAAAACACCGCATCGAGCACAAACATGGCCCATTGCGAGCCCAACGCCTGCGAGAAAGTCACTTCGCTGTCGTCGCGCAGGTTCAGCATTGCTGAGCGACCAATCATGCCCAGTCGATTGACAGGGGAATCGTAGAATCGATTGCTTCCCTGTACGAGGGCCAGATTCCGCTCCAGGAACATGAGCTCGCGAGGATAGAGGCCGTCTTCGCCAAAAAAGGCCGCAGCCTCGCCAATGAGTCGCTCGGACCGCTCCTCGGGCGTCTCATCGGCCGGCTCTGGCTTCTTCGAGTCGCGAGACATGAACGTATCAGCCCAGGCGTCAGACGTCTTCATGCCCCAGGCAGCTGACACCTCATCAAGTCCCTTCTTGTCACCTGTAAGGAGAGACTTCCAGAAGCGAGCGTATTGCCGCCGCAAGTCATCTGACAGCGACACGTAGAGGCCGTGGTCGATGAGAATGATCTGCGGCTTGCCTGATGGGAGGCGCCGAACAAACATGTTGCCGGGATGAGGATCGCAGTGGACGAAGCCCCATTTGAACATTTGCGACGAGAAAAGGTCAATGACAGTCGTCATGATATCGGCTTCATTCAAGCCCATTCCCGAAGAAACTTCACCAGAACCGCTGTATTGACCGGTGATGATGTCCTTGTCCCACAGCTTGGCACCGTGAATCCATTCGGATGTCAAGACGCGCTTCGTTGTGAGGTCGGTGTAGACCTGTGGAATATACACTCGTGAGCTCAAGTCGGGGTCGGACTTAACAAGCTCAGCAATCCGTATCGTATTGGCCGCTTCGTTTTGAAAGTCTGTCTCCTTCATGATGTTGTTCATGATGTAGTCGCCGATGCCATGGATAGGGATATCGGTCGTTCTGCCAATCAAGTCACACATAACCCTATACAATATCCAGTCAGCTCATATCAATAACAGGAACATGTATGTTGACGAGCTTGTGTCATACTTGAACGTCCAGAGATCCCACGACGCCTGCTGCGCCAACCTCCTCTTCTGCACTTTAATCGCAACCTCCCTTCCATCCCTCAGCCTTGCATAGTGAACCTGCGCAATCGAGGCAGAGGCCCTCGGCTCCCTCTCCACCTCATCACCAAATACTTCGCTCACGCTGGCTCCAAACTCCTCCCTAATGACAGCCTGGACGTCGGCCCAAGATTCTTGCGCAGCGTCGTCAAACATGTCTTTGAACTCTCGCTGATATGCTTCTGGTAGAGCGGCGCCCTGCACGGCGATTGCCTGGCCGATCTTGAGGAACATGCCGCCGTTGGTCTTGATCATGTCGGCGACGCGCTTGGCGTTGCGATCGTGTAGTTCCTCAATGGGGACGCGGCCTTGCTTGGGGTTTTTGCCAGAGTGCATCTTGTAGTCGAGGCCGACCTGCGCGAGAGTTGCATATGCTCGCAGGCTACGTGTTAAGATGCCTCCCATGAAGTATCTGTCTGCAACAAAGACGCCGCCGGCTGTCACACCGGCAGTGGCTCCGAGGGTGATGAGCAGCTTCCAGTACCATCGGAGCTTCTTCTTCTGTGGCTCTGCAACGGTACTCTGTAACCGGACATGTTTATGGAAATCGGGTGACCGGCGTGTAGGTACAGCGTAATTGGGGGAGAGGGCAGCATGTAGGCGCAGTTGCCGGAAGTGGGAAGGCAATTTGGCCCGTCGTATCACGGGCGAGGGGGATGAGGCAGCAGCCTTCAGGAGAAGATGTGACGGCATTGTTCTATATCTGTATATTCAACACCAGAAACAGCAGATAGCTACGAACAACAGTTATGAGCGAAGAAGGGCTTGTAACATTGGATCGCGGAACATAAAGCATTAGATGAATAGCTAGAGAGAGCCATGTCTCTCCTTCGTCGTAGCCTAAGACCATGGGGTAATACACGCAGACTTACGACATTCGTCAATGGGTTCTTACAGAGTCGCCGCTCAGACTCTTCTTCAAGCTTCAATCCTTTCATACCTCGCCCTTGAAGACGACAGTATTGAGGCTGACGACTGGATGTGAGACTTGCATACGGATAGTAATGCGGGTTAGCCAATCGGGACATTGCACAATCCAGCATCCTTGGCTAGGACCGAGCACCCTTTTGCTTTGAGGTCTTCAATGGCATCCAGGCATATCCAGCTTTGAGTCGCCTAATGCGTGTGACACACTCGATATAGTTCAACTCATTAGATCGCGTTCCATCTCCATGTGCTCTTATGCGCATCCTGTTGTGAAGCCCATCTATTCCAAGTCTTTCATCAAGGGAGGCAAATGCATGCCGTCCCGCCCCGAAGAGCACATGGCCCGACCTCGGCTGTGCGCTCTCACCTTACGCATACAAATCCCAGCAGCTGCAGTCGTGCAGTAAGCCAGCGCGAGTCTCTCAGTCAGCCCAACACTTCCATCTGCATATGACTAACATCATTAGATACTCGACAGGTCTGTCTCTGAAATTTCATCCTGGGCATATTGTATCAAGCACAGTCCTGAGCCTTGGGATCGGTCATTTTGCAGCCGGAGTTTACTCAATTTTCCTCGCATGCGTTGATGATCTCTTGCATCTTTGCCATGGCGATGAGATACACTAATACAGTTCATGAAATCCCTTGCTTGGAGCTCTGTACGTTTGCTCTTCATATCATCTGCGGCCGCTTCACTCGCAATTTCGCATTATGGCAATACAATCTTGCTGCGCCCTTTCCCAGGTAGTTTTGGTGTGTGTGACTTGTACACCCTTCCCCGAATTTTCCATTGCGCGTAGTCAGCCGATTCGCTTCAGGAGTTTGGGGCTCTACCGGATGAGCTATCCAAGCTGCGATATTAGGTGAATAAATATCGCAGCTTGGATAGCTCATCCGGTAGAGCCCCAAACTCCTGAGCTAAAGCTCTTTGGGACCAAGTATGCAGAAGGAGTAGCTATCCTTCTTGCATGATGGAGCGGCATACTGTATCTTCTGTCTTTGCAAATTTGTGAATGGGATACTAGCTAGCTAGGTAGGTAGTTGTATGTTTGGCCAGGGAGAAGGTGCAGTATCGGATGAAGGCTCAAAGCAATGCTTGTAGATGTTATGTATCGCAAAAGGCACCTATAGAGAGCCATTTGCCGCCCACGACTGCGATGCTTTACGATAGGGCAACCTTATATTCTACGTATAGTCTCTGTAAAGGCGGACTGTTTGACTAGGACATGCCTGGGTCATCGTGTACGCCTTCTTCTGAGAACTGAGGGTATTCGAGTGATGGCTAAAGAACGGAATTCCATCTCCCCGTCGTTTCCCCCACATAGCATCTCATGACAGATGCAGGAACCCTTCATGCTCACAAGGGGGTCGCTGGTATGGCGGACCCTGGCACGGTGCTAGCGCAGGAACGTTGTATCTTGCATCTGGTGATAAGCAGACATTCAGCGGCTACGATTCCTGTTATTCTGGCCCGTGTTACAGACTTGTCCTTATCAGGTGTAACAGATTGTGTCTTCGCCATGGCGAGGCGCTGGTTCAGGCGGCTGCGCGGATTGAAGATGCCGGGCCACTTATAGACCTGCCTAAACGGGACGATATAGAGACATGCCATTGAACCGCTGCTCTGATGGGATTGTGGTATTGTTTTTGAAGCTGCCGAACCAGGAAACTCGATACATCTCAATCTGCTCTCGCATGAGCATGCAGCATGCGCTCTTCGGCTCCGTTCCCCATGTCCCTCTCCATACATGGTTCACGCGCGTATCTTGATAACCGCTCCCACCCTCCTCCCCATGAAACCAACCTGCATATTATACCGCAATCACCTGTCTGTTCATGCCACCATCTATTTCCATATCAGCAGGACATGACCAGCCATGTGCTCTTCGATATGATATATCTCAGCAACGACGGGAGCAGAAGTGGGCCGGTTAATCTCATCTCACCAGTTGGCGGGTGAGAACCGAATTGTTTGCATGGCCATGTAACGTCGCCTTTTGTGACCGTGTAAGTGAAACAAACAACATCCCTTGTAGTATACCCATTCTCCATGAGATACCAGCGAGCTTCTGCAATGGGTATCACTACTCCGCATTTACCCTTGAC
>LFMI01000794.1:9591-59124 GCA_001050175.1 Trichoderma parareesei | reverse complement strand
ATATATATATATATATATCAGCCCTGTGTCTCCCAGGAAGAGGAGTTCCCCAACGCAAATAGTTCAACAGGCTCCAGTGCCATACACCTTCCTTTGAGTTCATATTGTGGGCGGCTCTTCTTCTCTGTATATATTTGTACTTGTTCTTTATATTCACCTTTCAACATGCTGTCACGCACTCTCTTTGCTGCCTTTGGTCTCACGACCATTGCAGCCGCCGCTCCCTCGCAAACTGTCAAGACCCGTCAAGCTCCCGGAGGCCAGAATGCCGTGTACTGGGGCGCCACCAACAACGAAAACGACAACCTGTCTACGTACTGCACGGCCAGCTCCGGAATCGACATTGTCATCCTCTCATTCCTGGACATCTACGGCGCCACCGGCAACTTCCCCTCCGGAAACATGGGCAACTCGTGCTATGTCGGCACAAACGGCGTCCCCCAGCTATGCGACGACCTGGCGTCTTCCATTGCCACTTGCCAGGCCGCCGGCATCAAGGTCATCATATCTCTTGGCGGCGCCGCCAGCTCGTACTCTCTGCAGTCGCAGTCCCAGGCTGTAGCTATCGGCCAGTACCTCTGGAACGCATACGGCAACTCGGGCAACACCACCGTCCAGAGGCCCTTTGGCAACGTCTTTGTCAACGGCTTCGACTTTGACATTGAGTTGAACGCCGGCAGCCAGTACTACCAGTACTTGATCTCGACCCTGCGGTCCAACTTTGCCAACGACCCCAAGAACACGTACTACATCACCGGTGCCCCCCAGTGCCCCATCCCTGAGCCCAACATGGGCGAGATCATCAGCACCTCTCAGTTCGACTACCTGTGGGTGCAGTTCTACAACAACAACCCCGTGTGCTCTCTCGGTCTTCCCGGTGATGCCCCTTTCAACTTCAACGACTGGGTTTCGTTCCTCTCGACGACCCCCTCTAAGAACGCAAAGCTCTTCGTCGGTGCTCCTGCTTCGACTCTGGGAGCCAATGGCAATGCCGGCGGTGCAAAGTACTACGCCACGCCTGAGCAGCTGGCCGGCATCGTCAACAGCGTCAAGTCCAGCCCCTTTTTCGGCGGTATCATGCTCTGGGACGCCGGTTACTCTGACTCCAACGTCAACAACGGCTGCAACTACGCCCAGGAGGCCAAGAACATCCTTCTCACTGGCACTGCGTGTGGAGGAGGATCCAGCCCTCCTCCTTCGACGACGACTACCACGGTTCCCCCCCCGCCGGCCAGCTCTACTCCGTCGAACCCTTCGGGCGGTTCGGTTCCCCAATGGGGCCAGGTTAGTCTGAGTCTCTTTATCCCATGAATGAGTTTTTGAAGGAAAAGTGAAAGCTAACGACTGTTTGATAGTGCGGTGGTGATGGTTACACTGGTCCTACGCAGTGTGTGGCCCCGTACAAGTGCGTCGCCACAAGTGAGTGGTGGTCATCATGCCAATAATGCGTGGTATATGGCAAAAAGACAAAAATGTACATAAAGATACAAGAAAGCATATAAGAAAGAATGCATTCAAAGCCAAGGAGAATGTGCGAAAAAAGACCAAAAAAAACAACCGCTTAATCTCAACCGGTGACTGAATTATAGGAAAAGCCCGATGCGGGGGTCGAACCCGCAACCTTGAGATTGCATCAGAACGTGTTCTCGGATAAGAGTCTCACGCTCTACCGATTGAGCTAACCGGGCGGTCACGTGACCTGGTCATTGACCAATCACAGAAGCCGGTTGAGCTCAGGCGGCTCTTGTTGAAATTGTCTCTCTTTTTTTACTTTATATAGCTATAATACAACTTCAACAACGCCTCGGGTTACAACGCCGGTCAACGAGTCGTTAACCATATACTCTGTAGCGTATGTAGTCTGTATCAATGGATATCATGCAAGAGGCTGTATTGTCGTGACACATCTGAATGTATCCGAGCGGTGTATTTTCAATCTGCTAGCAAAATCCCTTATCTATTTCTCTCAACCTCACCTACCTATGTACCCAACCAAGGGGGTGAAACTTAACACCGCCGCCCATCACATATAAACTAGATCAAGAGTGGCTGTCTAGCAGAAGACTCTATTTTCTCTACTCTCTGCTACTATCGCTATGTCAATCTAGCCCTAGTATAAGTTGCTAGTATCTCAATCTTGTTATAGATGAACCATATAAAACAACCTCAAACTGGGTTCAGATCCTGTATGCTAAACCGGAGGTGCTGGATAACGACTCCCTGAATCTATAGTGGCTGACCGGCGACGTTCTCTTTCGCCCTGTTGCTAACCTAATATCAAGTCTATATCTTCGAATTCATATTGCTCCCCAACTTCCTTCTTGATATATCCGCAGCCCTTCCGGTATGCTATACCGTTGTTCCATTTGATACAAAGGACACCATAATCGGTATTCTCGTTTGTCGAGCCATTTATAGCCACCCTCCACGGAACAGAAGCTCTTCGACCTTAGACGCTCGCAAATTATCACAATCTCAACAACTTCCTGCTCACTTGCCGAACGTTTGTCAATGTCAGACCAAGTATCTGATGAGGCATCGGCGCCATCTCTCAATTTGTCATGAACGCGGGCACTCGCTTGCCTCGAGAGTATAGGCAATGCCGTGTTCGAATGCGAGAGTTGGACCCAACCACAGATGCAATTGTCCTCGTCTATCAACTCGAGGTGATAGTCCATGCTGACATCAGATGTGCAACCCTTGACTCGCCGACAACGGAACCAGCCACGCTTTGTTCTGCATGATAGAAATTTGCCCTGTTTCATTTGGCAGGTCGCGGGGGAATCCCGTTTAAAAAGTACCGGGAATGGCCGCCAATACGCAATGTTCGGTACTTCAGGATGACGGTAAACGAAATCTCCACTGACTGCAAAGGGTAAGCTACGCACGCTTGCTTGTTCATGACCTCTCGGAGCTAAATATTCCTCCTTTACCCAACCTCTGGGAAGGTCATGAGAAATGGAGTGCCAAGAAGAACAAATGCGATATTTGGTATCCAATTCTGGCATGTCGTGGCAATACCATTGTGCAGTCGATATCGTGATCCATTTCTCCTCAGTTCCAACCGATCGCACAGCTTGAACGACTCTATAGTCTTCTTCTTCATCCAAGAGTCTCAAGTGATTCCCCTTCCATCCAATCCAAGACCAAGACGGTAACTCAGCGTCTGGAAGAAGAGAATGAGCTCTGCTGGAGCGACTTCGCCTTTCGACTCCCTCTAATTCCACTGTTTTGGGCATGTCGTAACACAACCGACAATTCCATAGTAGGGCTGCTTCAAAGCACATGACAGGTAACCCAAACAGGAAACCACCGTCAAAAGAGAAGCTGAAGACTTCAAGAAGTCCTGCTATTCCCGGTAAAGCATCCTCGGGATAAGTCATGTTCATAGCATTATACGCTCGTAGGAGCCTATTAAGCATCCCGAAATTGGGCCATCTTCGTAAACTGCTCGAGGATTGCGTAGCTTCCGGCGGATTCTGTGTGTCTGGAAGATCTTCATGCCAAGTTCCGCAGCCACAAGCCCAATGAATTTGCTGTTTCCCAAAAATGAGGCGTCTTCGAGATAGTATATACTCTTGAAAGGTCCAACCTCTCTGCAAATACTCGGAAGAAGTTATGTGCTTTCCGCCACCCAAGTCAGGTAAATTTCTGACCCAGATATCCCGACCTTTTGTCCAAGAGAAAATATTGGGCAGCTCTCGAGGAGGAGAACAGCCTTGGAGACCAGGGAGCCCCGTCATACCATCGCCATCGGCTGCGATGATGGTGAGCTTAGCAGAGGCGTAGATTTCTCCCATATGTTGGAGCTGATGTGCCAAATGATCCTTGTCATCATGGATGATGCCCATAGGTAACGTTCATTTATGCTCCGGGCGACGTGCATTGCATCTCTGAGGATGGGTAGCCCGGCGACGAAGTCGCTGGATAGACCACCTCGTTGTTGTAGTTCCCTCAGGCCATCTCGATTTACTCCAGGCCCAACAGATGTTCCCCATCGATAACTCAGAGCCACGAACTCCATGGAGATCTCGCCACGTACGACGCAGTTATCGTGAGTATCAATGAGTCAGTCTGGGGCTATCAAGACAGCTTGATTCGAACCCTGGCAAGGCGACCCGTGCTGATTGATGCACCTGTCTTTCCACGTAGTCGCGAGTTTTGTGTCTACCCAAGATGGATTGATCGTAACCTCTCCAGTTGATGTGTCGACGTTCGGCTTTGATCGCAGCAGTCCAAACTCGTAGGATTCTCGAATACGTCTCTTATAGTCGAGAACGTCAAGTGTCGGCATGCCCTCTCGAGGTTGGCGGACTCTCATATAGTAGGCAGGCCATCTGGTCCTAAAGATGCCAGATGCAGCCAGAATTCTCATCCATCGATGATAATCTTTTCGAACCCATTTGAGCATGGACACATGGGACTTGCACGTGGATTCATTCTCCCGAACGTAAAACTCGGATTCTTTCTGTCCTTCCGAAAGTACGTTTTCACATGCAGTGCACATGGAGCATTCATTCTCCGGCAGGGCATCGGACATGACGTGAGGGAAAGCGGTATGGCAAAGAAGTATGTAGAGGATTGATTGATCTTGCAATAGCTTTACCACTAGAATAAAGTCGCTGATTGCAGGCCGAGATTGGGGATGGCAAGTTCGCTCTGCGATGCAAGTTGAAAAGAAGAGAAAAGAATGAAACTGAATAACGCCCAAAGCCTTGGCGGATGCCTGATACGTTTAGTACCAGACATTACTATAGATATCCAATTGTCGGATATTTCTCAGTCTTTTACATAAGCCCCCGTATGCTTCAGGCCGATATTCAACTCATCCTCGCACTTGTTGCTTATCGTGGTACAGATATTGGTCAGGGTCAGTACGAGATAGTGTGGAGAAAGGCACACGGGGTTTGGGTAGGAAAAAGAGCACCGGGGGGAACTTGGATTGAACGGCATCAACGGCGACATTGCTAATGCCGATGATTATACTTGAACAAATTTTGCATCAAGGCAAACAGACAACAGTCCAGACACAACAGCCGAAAGCAGCTCCCACTGGCACAGCGAGGTCGCCATCAAATTGCCGACTGAGCCACTGGCCTGGAGTCATGAACGAAAGGGGATGGTAGAGCATAGAGTAAGGAGAGTCGCTAATAAGGATAGCATTGTCATTGCTATTCTGGCATTGCTTTAGGGTCCCCCTTATCTAGAAGCTATGCCTTTCTATTATCGCTACCCCCTTCTGTTATCTACCTATACCTAGGTAGCTTATTTCTTCTACTATGGCTACCTATCTCCATCTCCTACATATAGCTAAGGTATCTCCTTACAGTACCCATATCCTCCCTTGCTGTGACTCACTGTTGCTCTCCTTCATCATTTGGTAAGGTAAGGTAAGTATGGTTTCTTAAGTACCCATCTCAAACACTCCGCTTGGTAACTGGTGCCTGACTTTATATAGACCGCGTCGCCGCAAGTCGTTGGCCGTATTCCAGACCCTTGTATATACTTCCAGCTCGTGTTTCTGGTGACGAGGGTCACCTTTGCCTGTAAGAAGCGCAAGCCATTTAGGATGACTGGAGTCCATTCCAGGGCCAAGGTCTCTGTAACAGGTATATCTGCTGCACAATCTGCGGCAATGTAGCTTTAAAACACACTCTGCCTCTGAGTGGCAAATTCTGCAGCTCACGATCTGAGCATATTGTCCTTGAGTGTTGCTCCATGTCTCACTTCCATGAGACGCGCACAGGGGTGGGTTGTTTGTTAAACGTGCTGATCCCTCTTGCATGTTGTTTCTGATGGTGAATTGGGGGGGGGAGACGGTCAAGCTCTGATGTGGGCAGGTAGTGAAATGCTCCGTTTGGTTGTCGTCCTGTCGATGTAGGTAACAGTCTACTTCCTGTTTCTGCAAAAAGGTTCCCCGATGAAAGTAAATCTCATTTGACAAACAATAGCGAGTGCTTATTTCAGAGACGCAGTCATCCTCGTAAGAAAGCTCCGGGATAAAGGCCATTTTTGTTCCAGGGGCAAGCCGGCCACGGATGCAACTTAGGTGGTCTAGTGAGAGGTGGTAGGCCATGACGGCATGTACAGGCGTAATCGTGAGGGATGATTGCGGCCCAAGGGTAGATTCCTCAATCTCATTGTCTCTAAATTTCGTTTTCGAAACGTCACTTTGACTGGAAGTGAATAATTGGAACTGGAGGGAACTGGGTGATTGCTCAACGAAGCTCCGATGAGGCGACCGCAACCCTAAGCTTCCGGCAACAGCCTTGATGACTCACAGACACATGGTGAATCAGGACGAGATGTACTGTGGTAAGCTGTGCCGTCAATCGTTTCAGTTGCTTGATGGTATGAGGGCAGCATTGGCTGGGTTGAATCGCCATCATGCTCAAGAATGACACCTGGTATAGGCTAGCTCGATTGGACTGCATGATTTGAAGATGGCAGCGTATGACACTCGTGACGGCGTCTGCGGAAGTAGTCTAGAAAGCCCATGATACAAACCAAGAGAGCAGTCGCCGTGATGATGATGAAGCCGTGCATTATCTGTGTTGGAAGAAACGAAGTTGGCGTCGCAAGGTTGGTAGTCGATGCATGTTTCTCGCGGCGAAGCTCGTCACCCAAACAACTGCTGTGATTTCTTCGAAAAAGAGGTGCAATTCATCCCATGTAGGGCCATAGCTGCCTTATGTACTTAGCCCACGGCTCTGAGTTACAGACGGTAAGAACTTGACATGAGAATTAAGCTACTTCTATGCCTACCAACAGTTTACCTTTGATTAGAAGAGTCTAGGTAGTCTTCTCTAATTAATGTACTTAGTTGAGGCTGCTCTTACTGATTACCTAGTCCATTATAACCTCGGCAGAATGTCTCGGGTACGTTGGTTTGTGGCATCACCGAGTGGCTGAATGCTTAGATGAAAGCTTACTTTGACACAGCCCTGAACTAAGATGTGAACCAGGATCTAACTCCTCATTATACCTATCGGTTTTACCCGTCCAAGCATTATGAGCTGAAACATACTGCAGCGTTTGAGCGAATGATAGTAAAAGCTTGAAGCAGGCCGCAGAAATGTATCACGGCGGCAACCATGACGGCAACGTGAAAGATCTGGTGGCTGGCGCCGAATATGTCAAATGTGTAAGGAAACCACCTCTCCGGAATCTGTGTACAGTCAGCGTAACGAGGTCCAAGAATATTAAGCAGCTTCAAGAGAAGACTGGTCTTACTCTGGCAGCATAGATGGCTGCGCCCAGGATGTTAGAGGTGGCCATCCATGCCATCCAAGTCAACGACATGTGAGCCTTTTGGACGGCCCACCCATGGATAAGTAAGCCATGAACGACGAATATGACAGAACTCAGCCCAAAGCCAGCGTAGAAGCACGCACGCCAATGCCTGAATAGAGGCGAGATGAATCGCGGGTGCAACGTGACTACAGTACAGAGAAGTGCGGTGCTGGATGTCTATGAAGAAAGCATTAGACTCACATAACAGGTCACGGTGAACAACTATAACTTACAGTCATCCAGTAAAGCCATTGTAAGTTCTGGTTGCAAAAGAAGCCATAGTAAACCGTGGGTATGCCAGCTCCCCACATCAGAACAAGGATGCCGAGATAGTCCAGTTTATTGCAAAATGAAGTCAGAGGTTGGCTGTGATTCCACATGACGTGAAAACTGTACGAAAATCAGCAACTTGAGCTATCAATGGTTAGGCTCAAGCCTCGACTCACGTCGCTGAAAAGGTAAAGCAGACTGCAACTCCAAGGCAGTAAGTGGATATGACAATCACATCGTCAAGGTGCGCATTGGGCTGGAAGCGATAAAAGTTCCAGTAAAAGTAAAAAGGTAGTGCGCAAAACACAACAGCGCCGACTAGATGTGAATAGATGTTGATCGTCTGGTTGTGTAGATAGAATAAGCCGGCAATGGAAGTCCAAGTAGAGCCAGACGTAGGTCTGCCGCAAAGGTATGAGCAAAGACAACAACGACGCTACTAGGTAGACGGCACACTGACCTATAGCCAGACAACAGATACTCATTGTCTTGTTGCCAGCTAGGAATCTCGTGAAAGTACAGCAACCTCGGCACCCTCAGCCAGAGATGGCCCGGCTTGCTGTCCTTCACAAGCGGATTCCTTGCTTCCATGCTCACTTGCGAAGCGGAGTGCGATGCCCCTTTCCGAAGAGACATTGTTCAAACGAGGCATCCAGCAACAGCAGGTTCCAGTTCATCAGAAAAGAGGATGGAGTGTCAGAAGGATGAAGTACGGAAATATCGAAGGGGGGATTTCCCTCAAGAGCCGCTAGGAACCCCTGTCGTAAGTTAGCGGTAGCGGTTCGTGATCCAATGAGGGGAAGCACAGCTACAGCTGGTCCAACCAACGCCTGGCTGCATGAGTTTTGGAACGAATTTGAAGCCAGAGCTAGGGAGCAGCCCTTCTCCCGCGAGCCACGCGAGACTCTGGTTGGTTGGATATCCAGGCAGCCCTTCCTGAAGGATCGGCTCACTGCTTCGATCCTGTAGCAGCATCTTCAGCCGGAATCGAGTACGCAATCAACATTCTGTTACGTCTTACCTTGCTAAAGAGTCCAGGATATGAATTGAACGGTGGCCCCAAGGCCTGAAGTTGAGTTGCCATGATAGTCCTTCAATCCGAACTCCAGCACTCATCAGCAAGGTTTCCTTCACAGATGTAAATATATCCATGGAGATTCAGCGCCCTGAATTCGTCAACTACACTTTTGTCGGTTATGTGCCTAATCCAGATGGTCGCGGCACTCTTTCGCTGCTCTTCTCATGTCTCCTGACGCTCAGTTTGTGCGTTTGGTCCGCTATCCACTTGGACCTCCCACCATATGGTGAGAGCGACATCGAGTACACCTACAGATATCTGAAATGGAGCGTACTGGGGATATTTGGGCCCGAGCTCGTCATCTGGGCGGCATGGCGCCAGTTCATATCCGCTCGTACACTGACCAAGTTTATCAAGGAGGTTGTGCCGTCCTTGCGCAGTCATCATGTTCATTGCTGACAGTCTCCTCCTCCAGAGCAGCAACAACGGCCCAGACATGAGCGGGAGACAGCGGTGGACCATGGTCCACGGCTTCTATGCAGGCATGGGTGGATTCGTCTTCGATACAGCCACCCCGGAAATGCTACACGGTCCACCATTCATACCCCAGCGGCGTCTCCATGTAACCCCACGAGGGATCCAGCTCCTCGCGAGATGCGGCCTGCTGCCCGACATCTCCGTTGAAGAGATTAAAGACAAAAGCAAGACCGACGGATCGGGAAAGCTCATCTGTTGTATCCAAGTCGGCTGGATGGTGGTGCAAGCTATTGTGCGAGTAGCAGCGGGCCTTCCGATAACGCCGCTCGAAACAAACACCATCGGGCACGTTGTTTGTGCATTGATCAACTATGCCCTCTGGTGGTATAAGCCAAAATGGATCAAAGAGCCGACGATACTAAGGGGCGATTGGACGCGAGAGATATGTGCATTCATGTACATGTCCAGCCAAGTCAGTCAGGAGAACAGGGCCAATAGAGACGTTCTACGCGACTTTGGTGTCAAGACAGAAATGAGCGGAGTGTTGTACACGCCGAGCCACTCCAGCTTAGAGGATACACACTGTCATGGAGGACCCGAAGAGGATATTCAATCTATGCCACCAAACAGGGTATTTGCAAGGAAAGGATACATGGCATTCAACGATGAATCTGAAGCATCAGGGCAGACTCTTCACATAGAAGATGCCGTTAGCAAGACGACTACATCGGCCATGCGGGACGTCAGATGGCAGCTCGCCTGCGACGCTATCGAACGATACCCAGCCATCCACGAACGTCTCGATGTCCCTCCATGTGACCAGGCTGAACTGAGATATCGAGAGGCCCATCGACTATATCCTGAGATGCCAGATAGAGTAAGCCAGCATCCAAGCGGTCACAAGCCAAGCGACCATGCCAAGGCAAACCCAAACCTAAGCTGGTGGTGTGTATCAGAAGAGCTCGTCGTCGAACGTCCTCGAAACTGGCCCGGCGATGACCTGCTGCGTCATATGCAGGGCCACTTAATGGGAATTATCCTCTGGAGTTCCAGCACAGTATACGGCGCCGTTCACATCGCCGGGTGGAACGAGATATTCCCTACGACGATCGAGTCCTGGTTTTGGAGAGCGTCGGGCGTCTACATTGTCTTCAGCGGATTGTTGTGGTCGTTGCTCAACCTCATGGGCCACTTGTCCGGCTCGGTATGGTGGTTTTGGTACGGCATACTGGAAGGGGCGGAGCGAAAGAGGAGTCATGTTCTTATCTACGTTTTGTGTTGCATAGGTGGGACTTTGTATGTTGTTGCGCGGGTGTATCTTGTTTTGGAAGCCTTCGTTTCCCTGCGCTCATTGCCAGCGTCGGCATATGACTCTCCGGCTTGGATTCTCACTGTACCTCATCTATAGAATGGACAATTCAAGATGTACCACATCTGCATGTCCAAGCAGAATAGCCAAGTAAAGGTATGGCAGGCGCCACAATGGACTTGTACACCTCGCAGTCGTCGTCTTCGGGGTAAAAGATGGCGTTGAAAGCTGGGGGACTCGTCCATGATTGAGTCGACCCTGAATTCCCTCCGCTTATGGATACTGACAAAAGGCCGTGAGAATCCGTGGAACTTGTGCTGTAATCGATTGTGCCCTCTGCAGCTTCCGACTGAGCGAGCCGCCGCCATTGAGCGAAAACATTGATAATGTTCGTCTTGGGAGGAGCTGCGGGAGGCATTGAGGACGTCTGCAAAAAGTGCTTAAGGTTCACCAACTGGCAAGAAGATAAGCTGAGGCTGCTTAACATAAAGTGTAGTAAATAGGAGAATCCCGCTGCCTAAAATAGGAGGACAACGGCGTACTGCCGTATTGCTCGTATTATGAGATTTTCGCTTCCTAAAGGATAATCGATATTCAGGGAATAAAATCGGAACATATGTTCTCATTAAGAGCGGAACACTCGATCATCTCAATAACATAATGATCCAGTACCGGCTTGATAAGGGCTTGCAACATTCTGAGATACAATTAAGCCTTCAATTCTCCGCAGTGGTGACCTGCGTCAAGATACGACCAGCCGTCTTGGATTGTAGGTGTATACAGTTGGATGGTTTGAGGTGCTCGAGCCTCAACTGCATAAACATTCTCAGCATCCATGTATACTATGTGATGATTCCCCCTCTGTAAGCTTCATTGTTGATATTGCTGCGTAGAACTAGAGCTACTGAGGCCTGAGTACAACACTGTAACTCGCAGCTACTTCCCGTTGTTGTTGTCTTCAAGCATCTTAAATATATCCACTTGGTCGGTGCTGATGGCCACCTCCAGTGGCGTCCTGTTGTGAGACCCTCCACGGAGTGACTTATCAGCGCCAACAGTTAATAGAAATCGAACCACATCTGCATGCTTTCGTAACGTAGCTAGATATAGTGGTGTTCTTCCCTGTCGATCTTGAGCATTCAGGTCTGCATTTCTGTTCAGCAGCTCTCGCGCTGCGTCACTGTGCCCACACGAAGCAGCCTGATGCAGAGGAGTGCGGTGATTCCTGTCTCTGGCCTCGATGTCCGCCCCGTGGTCCAAGAGAAAGCTGATCATTGGCAGGTCTCCTCGAGCAGAGAAAATGTGCAGTACCGTGCTGCTGCCCGTTCCGTCCTGGACAGACGGTCGAATGCCACATTCGACAAGCTTCCGCACAACGTATGAGGAGCCCCGGCTGGCGCTTCGAATCATCATCGTGGCTGCGTGGGGGGCTGGTATGTCTAGCTGACCACCGGATCTAGTTGCCAGATGCTCAAAGACAAGACCGAGTTCGTCCTCATGTTGGCTATGAAGAGCGTTTATCTGGTTTTGCAAGAGCTGATCAGATATCGCCGCTCTGCACCGGTCCCTGCACTGCGTGTCAGTTACACTGATCTAACCCAACCAACCGCACGCTGTAAGCTTACTCAATGCTTGTCAAGCTGGCACAAAGTGGTAGATTTTGCTTTGATGCAGCCAGAGCACTTGGGAGGAGTCCACGGTTGTCTTTCTGCAGCGCTAGATGCATAAACTCCTCTGTCTCTGGCCACTTTGAATCGGTTACGGCAAGGCGGATGGTTTCCTCATCCTCGACTTCGATGCACGCCAGAGCATGGAAAGCCGTCCTCCCCTTTTTCTTATACGTAGGTCCTGCGCACAAGTCGTCATGGCACTCACGAAGGTTTTCGGGGCAATAGGCCTTTGCCAGCGACATGATGATGGCGATTTCTTTGGGATCGAACACCGTCTGGCTTCTTGCTAGGATTGGTAGGTGAGTGGATACAAAGTGCTTTGTGACCGTGGCTACAACCTCCCTGTTTGTGTGCGTCGACAGGGCTTTCCAGAAGCTGGCACTCTTGCAGAAGCTTCGTTCTGAAGTATCCGCATTGACAGCGACAGCCAGAAGCTCTAGTGCTGAGGGCCGAGCGTCTGGGGAGCTGTCGAGGCATTGAATAACGAGCCGGCCTAGTGACGTCGACATAGAAGTAGGATCGTCATTTGAACCCGCGAGAGATTGAAGGATGCTGCCAGAGTTCATTAACTGGCCCTTGACTGGGTCTTGGACGGGTGCCTGTCCCGTCAATATCCAGTATATCACCGCACCAACGGCCCATACATCGCTCTTGGTTGACCAACTGGTGATTCGCCCACTGAACAACGTTGCTTCTTTGACAATTTCCTGTCAAGTTTGTCAGCTACCCACTGCAAGCGTGAAGTTCATGCTGAGGCCGATTTACCGGTGCCCAATAGGTTTTGGGACGAGTCTGTTGAGTCAACGGAACATTACAATCGTCCTCCATTTTGAACAATGCCCCCCAGCCTCCAAGCTTAGGAACCAATTCCAGGTTCCGGAACTCATTGAGGACTAAACTCAACTGTTACTGTTGACCCGGATGTGTATATAGATGTCAGCATAGCTCACTGTTTCTTGGATTGATATGTCGATGGAGAATAGTGGTCCATCCATCCTGAAAGTCGGTATATTCCGAAAGAACGCCGTCGATGTGGGATGCCGCAAGCCCGTGATGGCAGCGAGCCAGAGCAGATGCAAGAGCTTCCAGCACCTTCCACGCAAATACGTCGAGATGAGCTCTGTTCCTACAGAGAACGTCAGTGTCATCAACTTGCGATCAAGATGACCTTGACAGTGATCGATTGTTTCTCACACCCGTCCACGCTGAATTAACCCTTGCAAGCTCCCGGAATCGCAATACTCCATGTAAACTTGCAGCTGGTACAAACTGCTGAGTTCATACCGATCGCACTGAACGATGTGTGGATGATCAAGTGACTTGTAGCAATTGAACTGCAGGTCTGCATTTCGCATCTGCTTCTCACGCATCTCATTGAGTTCGGAAGTACTGGGAGGAAGATTGATAATTTTTGCCGCGTATGTCTAGCCACATGTTGTCATTAGCGAGATGGGGAGGCAGAGAACTGGCAACCTATACGGACTTTTTTGCAGATTTCGCAAGTCAAAATGTCAACGTCATGGTATTGTCGTCCTGCGCGTGAATCCATGCTGGTAACCATGAATTGGTGAGGGTTACAAGGTCCATTGTCCTGCCGGTGATGGACAATTGAAGGATCATCGACAGCTTCGGCTCCGGGCAGAGGGTTTGAGAACAGGCTGGTTGCTTCCCCGGTTTTGGTGAGTCCACCCGCGCCTTTTTCACCATGCACGGTAAGTAAGATCACGTATCCCTTAGCAAAGCTCGTTTGGGGACCTGGTTTTGCTTACCTTGCAGACGGTGAGAGGCGTCTCCACGAATTATCGTGTCATTGAGCTCGGCTTTGAGCCTGCGCGTCGCATTGCTCTTCCCCTCACCGTATATAAGCGGCATGAAGACGCCAAATATGCCCAAGAGAGAGTATGCCCAGTCTTCTTCGCGTGTGGTTGATCTTTTCTCGGCCCATCCCAGTCTTTCCTCAACCGTAAAGGTAGACAGAGGTTGACCAAGAAGAGCCGGAATGGCGATGCCCGTTATTCTATGAATGTATTTAGCTAAGAGACCCTTGTTGCCAAGCATCCAGCCTTCCTTAGTAAAGAACTCGACCGTCTTGGGGGCAAGGAGCTCTTGAAGAGTCCAACCGCGAGTGAACCACCTGGATCGGGGTGCGAAGTAAGTACATCTAGGTCAACGTCGGCCTAAAGTACCTAGGTACCTATGGCTGAAGCGAACAACAATACCACACCGAAGCGGCTATACTCACCTGCTGTTTTTGAAATTCTTCCCCCATTCGTATTGTAGCTTGAGCTCGCTGGCCTCTTCAGGATTGTCAATCGAAACATCTGAGAGGTAGACATAACACCGAGCGGCATTGCTGTACCAACGGAACATTGAGTTGATGGCCTCTGACAGCTCAACACTATCCGACTTGTCGATGCAGCAACTATCGACCCAAAAGTGTTTGAGGCCATCGCGGCTTGCTTGATCGGCGCAGAAGCGTATCTTGCTGTAACCCGCCTTGTTCATCCCCGTCCCGTTTTCCACATCTTTGAAGACGACCTCCTCATCGTCCGGCCCCCACGTGTGCGAGAGTATAGCATACTGAGGTACATCCCCGCCTGCGAATCTTCTAGTGAACTTAAGCTCGCCATCCTGTCCAATCTGTAAGAGGCGCATTACTACTTGGTTGTGTGACAGAAGGGCGTCAGAGGAACCAGGCTATTGTTGGATGGCCGCAACAATTCTAAATGCCAACAGGATAACGGGGCAAGCCAGAGCAAGAAATCACGACGCCAAATTTATACCACCCGCATGCATCAGAGCTGAGGTAAAAGTCTTACAGAGTACAGAGCAACATACTCCGCACCACTTGCATATATGCCCCGCAGCCAGCCTCATAGAATGCCTCAGTGTCGACAGATGTCGGTGAGAAGCACTGAGGCTGAGAGGAGAAAACAAGGCTTAGGTCTTTTGGTACAAGTATCAAAGGGCTGCATTAGATGCCGGGGGAAACTGATAGGTGGGAATCATTGGGGCAAGGATAAAGCCCTTGCAGTTCGGAAAGGATTGCGGCCTGCCTCGCTGCGGCCTGACTGCTAGTAGTATGCACATACTCGTACACCGCCCCAATACAAGTCACAAATTCATGACAGACAGCGTTGTTTGAGGGGGTGAGCATTCGCAGGGTACATGCTTCTTGTTGTTGGCTGCAGCCCATTTTGGTCGTTGGATGGGGGAGGCCGAGATTGCAGGCAGTGCTGGCTACTCTCTCTCTGATAGGTCAACATAAGCCGTCCATCATCGCAGATGAACTGCGGAAACCGAATTTGAGCTTCCTTGAAGAGACCGCAGGACACACAGATCACTTCTGGCCCAGTCTTAGATAACCCCACTGCTCCAGGGTTTTGTTCATGTTCGACTTCAGCTAATTGAATCTCTTCTTCACTGCTGCATTTGAAACTATTGGTCACTCAGCTTTATAGGGCTTCGGTTAACGGGTATGAAGTCTACTTGTAGGTGTTGAGTACCCTGTTTAAGGCCGATCTGCTTATCTGCGAGGTAGATTATCGTCGTTATGCCGCTTGTCAGCTCGGAATTGAACACTATGTGCTGGTGATATCACGCCGTCGGTAACACTTAGAAACAATCGCGGCCCAATCTCAGCACCAGATGGTCGAGATTAACGCCCACGGTGCTTCAGCCTTCAAGTTCGTCGCAACATTTGTATCCCTGTCTGTTCGCCTTGCTACTGGTGTCAGGCGGTAATTCTCTTCGGTAGACATATCGTGGTTATTCCCAAAGCAGTCATATTCAAAACAAAGCATGTTCCTGTTTTAACCATAGTAGTCTATGCCACAGCTAGGAAGACCCCTATAAGTAGTAAATGTCACGCGTCCTAATAAGAATATAGTGTAACACACTGGCAATTGACACTGGCAGTTAACACTAATAAGGAGGTATATAAGGTAGAAGACATATAGGATTAATACTATGGAAGGGCTAGAGCAGACTAACAGCTGCAATTAAGGACTTGTAAACAATTAGATAAGGCCCTGCTACTACTGCTACTACTGCTACTACTACTACTATTACTACTATTGTTGCTACTGCTGCTACTGCTATCCTATCCTGAGCCTAAGGCAGTGGCGGCTGTAGAGCGAGGAGAGGTCGCAGCAGAGCGTAGGACGTAGCGTCTCTCCAAGATCCCGTCACGGGCAAATTCCTTTCCAAGGCCGCCTTCGAAGCACTACAGACCCCAGAGCTGATCAACAGGCCCATCCCTGGGCCCTCGTCCTTGGGCGACCGATCTGTTCCCGGAAACACGCTCCCTGACGATATTAATAATACCGCCCTCGCCTCTTGCAGTAATAATTAAGGCACTATAGGCAAGGCGCTGATAGTAATCGGTTGCCTATTTAGAATAAGGCTATTATAATGCTGTGGCCTGTGATAAGGCTAGCGCAGCTTCCTCCTCCTTCTCTTTTCTCTTTTACTTCTTACTCTTTCTCTTCTTCCTCCCTCTTCTCTTCTTATACTATATAAGCTAACTATAGGATATGCCAAGAGCTTTAGCTCAAGAGTTTGGGGCTCTACCGAATGAGCTGTGCTGCGATTTCCCAATATCGCAGCTCCGATAGCTCATCCGATAGAGCCCCGAACTCCTAAGAAGCGAATATTATAATTAGGCATGCGGTTATAGAAGAGCATATGCATGAAGATTTTACTATTAGCATAGACTACTATGATTGAAATAGTAATAGATTATGGTTTGAATAGGAATGCTTTATTCCCAGGGCACTTGAAACACTAGATGATGGGAACAGGTTCGTAGTGTCGTGATGTTATCACTTTCGACCTCTTATACAGCATGGCTAGACAACCCTTCAGAAACATGAACCTGGGGTCTCGGCAAGTAATGTCAATGCTAGAGCTTGACCAGTCTAGATAAATGGATTCCTCGTATGAATATAATCTGACCAAAGAGAAAGTTGCTTATGCCTTGGTGGCGGTAATGCGCACACCACCCAACTCGCCACCAGCAAACAATGCATCAATAGTATCGTAAAACAAAGCAAGAGGTGCCGCGGTAGTCCCCCTTTGCCTGTTGCTCACTGCCCGCTCATGCACAAACTTGGCCCACTCCTCCGTCATATCCTCAAACTGAATGTCCTTAAACCCTGCCTTTGCCAAGTCTGAAACATACTGATCGCGGCTCGGGAGATATGGGCAGGACGCGATGTTGCGCAATGTATCGCGGACGTCTTTGCTGAGCGTTGTCCGGGCGAAGTAATCCTCAATGTACATCTTGCCTCCCGGCTTGAGGGCACTGGCGGCCTTGTTGAACAAGGTATCTCTGTCGGCAATGTGCAGAATGCATAGAAACGAGATGATGTGGTCCACCAGAGCATCGAGGGTGAGTGTCGTGAAATCGGCGTTGACCGATCGGACGTGCTCGGAGAGGCCGTTTCGTCGAGTAATCAGCTGGGCGAGTTCGTGGATCTCGGGTTGGAGCTCGATTCCCGTGACATCGACACCGTAGTGCTTGTTCAGGTAGCGACCGGTGGCACTGAAGCCCGAGCCGATGTCGACTACGGTCTGGCCAGGCTTCAGATTCAATGCCTTGGCTGCCTTCTCCAGAGCAACGTCGCCCAGGTAGTGCATGCAATCAAAGTCGGCCGTGTCCGCGAGGTCCCACGTTGGTTTGCCGTCGAGGGCGTCGAGGCTTCTTTTGAACCTCTCCAGGTGGTACAAGGCCGCGTCGCCGATATCAGATGTGCTGTTATCGCCCATGTTGTCTCGAATTGAGATGGTTGATAGGGAGGAGATTGATGCAAACGCGTCAGATGAAGGAAGAGGCTGTGGGCGTCAAGCCGGGAGAATCTGGTGCAGCTACGAGCCGAGGAATGTTGACCGGTGTTACAATCCATAGGTACCTACTGAAACCATGGATCTGCCCTTAAATACACCGTAAATGTGTGTATACCCAACCAATGCCCAAGGGAGACGGGTAGCTGATTGGTACCAGACTCCAATCTACCCGTCTTTGGCCTCGTGCCAAAGCATAAATCACAAAAGGTTTTGAGGTAATGTTTATCCGAAATCTCGGTTGAGTCGACAACAGCAGCCCCCTGTAAGATCGCCCAGTACCTGCTAATATGTAGGCACAAGCATGCTCTTTCATGGACTTCAAGTCTGGGCAAGCCATACCTCGTCCCAGGCTCTCATCTGTCACGCCCTTCAACAGCCAGCCAATGATGTACCGCTCTCGGCATCGAGATCCGAGGTCGTCAGCTACGCTAGGGCTTGTGGAGTCCCGAGTGCCGAAGATGGCCATCACAACTACCGGGGAGTTCCCGTGTATGAGCGAGATCCAAGACTATACTACAGCTGTAAGGTCCATGAGAATTGTGGCAAACGACCAGAGAAAGTACTTGGATACAAGATCGAGCCGAAGCGGTAATTAACGAAGTCTAATGCAAGCCATGTGCCCTGAATAGCATCATACCTAAAGCAACCCCCCCTGCCATACTCGGCCCACTGCGGCCCGCGCGGGGCTTTTACATGCAAGATGAACCACACCAGATCTGGGATTTCATCATAGATCTCCAGACAAATAGTCACGAGCAGATGCGAGTGAGCGAACCGGTCCCTTGCGCATATATATTTGTGAGTCGACGATTCGGCGTGTCTTGGAATGTTGATAAGAAATCGCAGTGAAATCACTTGTGCTCCTCTCGGCAGGGTCAAAGAGTGTCGTGCTCGGACGTGCTTCGTCAGGCTTGCGTAACAGCGCCACATAATACCGTTGTGCTTCTCAACTGTGTCTAAAGAGCTCCGGAAAGGCGATTACCTATAAGGTCGTCCCGGGGCCGTCCCGAGAAATCTTCCATGACAATGCAGTTATTCCCTTGCCTAGCTCAGGGGCCGGCCGAGTAAATACTCGTACATACACAGCAAGTTGCAGAGATCTTAGATCAAGACTCCCAAACTGGCTGAGACACAGGGAGAAGGACCAGAGGTCCATTCACTCGAAGCTCATAGGACCAAGCAACAATCGCTGGTCAATAGTCATTCACATGGTGTCATGGCTCCAGTCCTGTCAGACGGTAATCGGCAGAAGCCTCAACAGCTGTGTTTCGCGCGTATCAAGGCGGCCGACGATCCCAGGTCAGGGAATTAGAGTCTCTTCACAGTGCGGCTTGCTGATGATTAAGGATGATTAGCTATATTCATGAGCACAAAGCGTAAACTAACTGCATGAAAATGAGATGAGTGGTCATGGAAATGGATGTAGAGGTTGACACATGTGCGATAGTGAGACGATATTAGCGTTAGGTAGGCAGAGCCTTGCAGTTGCCGCGCATGCGAAGAGCGGCCTAGGCAGATATAGGCGCGATAGAGTGCAAGCAAGCGAGAGACAGAGACAGACATCAGCCTGTTTGACCAGCATTTTAGCAAATTCCTATTCTTATTGCCGCGTCTATGTACTAGGTGAAAGTTAGAGCCTGCTCTCTACAGATATAGCTACATTCTGTTAGCCTTAACCTACTGTGATGGATCTGATGTCTTACTATTAGTATCCGCCTCTCCTTCAAAAGCAATCCGCAGTCCGCGTTCAATGCTGTCAATATTTACCTTGGATAACACCATGTCAGGGTCCCCAACTGCGAGACTGACGGGGACTCTGAACCGGCTGTCTGCGACACAAAAGTCATCCGGTACCTTGAGGCCGGCTGGGTGCCCCACGAAGTGAGCATCGAATAGGTAGAGATGTGCTGCCGCCCTCTTTTGCTGGTTATCCCGTGAGTTTGGTCGAGTGCATCCTACCCCAGCAGAACCCAGCAACCCCCAACTTGGCGTCGATCGGCAGCGAGGCTTTGAACATCGCGAGAAAAATTGAGCAGTCTTGTATATGCGTTTTGCGTGCGTACTGCGAATGGGGCAAAAATGGTCGCAGCTTGCATCGCAGCCCCGGCTCTCTTTGCTTGACCCGTCACATCGAACAATCCAACGCGATATATTTATCTGCTAGTGATGAAGATGATTTGTGAGGTTTGATGTAGGGCCCGTCTTGGGGGCGGCGATATATGTGAGGACATGATGCAATATCTCCTCTTTGCCTCTTGGAGTTCCCTCGTGGATAGTCCCCCTGAAGCAGTCTGCGCAAGAAATTGTGTGATTGTAATGGGAACGCTTACTAGAAATGAGATAGGGATTCGATGGGCTGAAAGCTATTTGGCAGATTCCAGGGCATATCTAGTATTCCATGCCTCCAGCACCATTTATATACTGGCCTAGACGACGCATTATAAACATAGTCGTGAACATCTACCGCATTTATTCGTTGGAGAGTATCAAAAGCTACGAAGTTAAGCTGATCTTCCGTGTAATTGAACTCGCATGAGGCCCATACATGATGGGAATCAAAGGCCTTATGTCGGTGCTCGGCACTCCAAAGAGGCCCAAAAGCTCACCCTGTCAGCAAGTCGGTATCGGCGCCAGCACACTTGCTACATATCGGAGAGATACTAACAATCCAACAGGCATCGTGCTTCTTGAAGGGGTTTTCAGGGCGAAGAGGCCGACCGCAGTGTCAGTCGTACTTCTCTCTGTGTCCGATAGTATCTCCAAAATTCCAATGCGCTGAGCTTCAAGGGTTTTCTCTGTTATTTCGACAAGCAGATCGGTCGTAGGTCTCCCTCCACATTCTGCAATGCCAGTGCAAAGTTTGCAGATATCTCCCTTTTATGCAAATAAACTCCAATCCGTTGCAGTTTTCAGCATTCCGCAACCGACTCCAGGTTTTTTCCATCTGACAAAGTGCAAGAGGAAGCTTCTCCTTCTCCTCAGTATCCTCACCGCTTCCGTTCCATCTGTCTTCCCCTCGGCCAAAGCCCGTCAAACTACTTTTCTTGTCTGTCCACTTCAACCTTCCACTCCCGAAGAACAGGGTAGAATTGTCTATGGGTCTGGCAATGAGTTCTACCTCGTGATGGATATTGAATATTCCCAAAGAGTTAAACAAACATGTCTGGTTTGACTACATCCAACATAGTCGGTTCATCCAACAAGGCCGAGGCACCACCATTGCTGCACACTCCAACAACTCAAAGAGTGGTAAGGCCGTTGTTTACTAAATCCTTGCTGAACAACAGTGCCGTCGTGAACCATCATGAGGTTACAGCTCTCCCATCACGATCATCGACGCCCATCGGAAGAAGAGAAGCTGCATTGTCGAGCACTGGGATTTTATTACAAACCCCACTCTCGCCAAAATTGATCCCTCTCCGCTGTATTGCTAGTGCTCTGGCATGGCAGCGGAAGCCATATGAATCACTCCGAACTAATGCAATTATTCTCATCTATATCAATAAGTCAAGCTTCCGTCCTTATCTAGAAAGTGCACTGCTTGTTGCACGCGCTGATCTCTGCAGGTACACATAGATAACATGGGCCTTTGCAATGTGTGGCCGATATCAGACCTCACCCTTCAATTCACATTCAGTATCATTCTCGCCCCGGCCAATGGTCAATGCACTGGACACATGTTGGTCAAGGTCTGGTTTAGTTCAGATGATGGATTGAGGACATAACGGTTCATTTGTCGCCGTCCCTGTGCTCTCTCCACTACAGGTGTGATCTAAGTCGGCTACTTTCCTATTCAGCTGAACGGGGGTCAAGATATCGTGCACAATTGTATACACCTGAGCTGGACCAGACCTTTACCTCCTCAAGAACGTGTATGTGCTTTTGTACTGAAGAATAAGACATTACGACTGTTATTGAAGTCTTCCTTGAGCTAAATATCTGCTATTGCATTACTCTATAGGTATAAAGAGCACGGTCTATTACATGTAGATGGCATCTTCTGCACTCGCACCTATGAAGCGCTCACGGGTTGCGCACGGGCGATGCTGGGTGAGGTATTTTGACCCGGTGGTTTATGAGAGGTGGCAAGACGAGCATCGCGCCATCAGCTGCAGGCCTCACGGGCCTGTGGCACGGATTCCTGCTGATTATAATGCGACTCTTCAATGTCTCCTCAGTGGGTATTGTTTGAATCCACTTCCCCAGGTATGCCCAAACTTGCTCTTCTGGAGTGGAGTACTCGAAAGTAAGGGGAGAATCAAGGGTCATTGTTGGCATATGTCTCCTGGAGTGAGATAACATACACCATACTAGTAACAAGCACATCTGGCTATGATAACGTGTTGGCCTTGAGATTGGAAAATGTCTCTCTTGCTGCGCTCACCACGTGCATCCATTGGTAGCCAATGACGATTGTCTTTCGTGTCTGTTGTTGAAGCTTTGCAAGATCACGATACCTGCATGCATTCTGAAAGCCCCGCTATAGACAACGGTGCCGACTATTCATCTGGAAAATGAGGAGTCCAACGGCTATGATTTGCCCGAAACCGGCCTGAAGGCGTCTCACGAACTGACTGATGATTCAGTATATCCAGCACTAGATCAAACGTCCACATTACCATCCTTGAGTCACCTCTGTAACCTAAGAATCGCATTGATTCATTTAGTGTACTTCTTTACGCTGCGGCAGCTATACTAGATCCCCGTGTCTATATATATCAACTTCTAGAATGTGCTTGTATGGACAGAACAGGAGCCAGGATCGTTCGTCTCATCCTCCGTGGGGGGTTTCTTCGACTAATACTAGACCGATTCCCCGCCTCCTCAACCTGTCACGTTGCAGCAATCACCTTGTCAATGGCTGTTGTGCATAGTAATTGATGTTCCTTGGTCAAAAGTGTGGGGTGCATTGCCTTGTGCCTGATTTAGCTCCGAGTGTTGGTCGTTGGTGCGGAGGCACAACTTCACTGATGGCCAGGAGAATAACCTCAAATCTCCGACTTCAACCGACGGAGTATCTCTGGTAGGGTATCTTTAGTAGAAGCAGTGGCGTTAGGCAAAGAATATGCTTAACATGAAACTGCGTACTATCAACTGCCGAAATGTGTCTGATGGAACAGTATTGATCAATCGAACCGTTGGGAGTACAGTAATCTGAAAGGCCTCGACCCGGAAGTCTGTTGGTCTATATGCCGGGTAACTTGATGCCTTTGATCTTGTCCATTACTTTTCGGCTAGAAGGTGGACAATTCTGAAGAATAGATTACGAGAGTCACTTCGAGATAACACATATTGCGACATCTCGCCGAGTGATTAGCTGCTTCGACTCGGCCTTGGACACACCTCAGGCAGCAGAACAGAACACGGGCCAGCAACTAAAAGATGGAAGCCCAACAATATGAGCGGTTCTGTTGCAGGATCCTCCCCGGGGACAATGCGCGGCACTGCGGAGCTCACCATCCCCGTGCTTCAAAGTTCGGTCCGATATCTGGCTCGAGATGTCGAGATTGAGCAAGACTCAACCTCAAGAGCCTCAACCTCCATTGTGTTATGAAGACGCTTATATATAGAGGACTTCCTGATATGAACTCAATGGGATATCTCAGCATCAGAGTAGATACTCGAGACTAATCGAGGCGACCGTCTGCTTCTGCCTGAAGGATTTGCCTGCTCGCACTACGATTTCTTCTTTGCTGAAAGTACGCATACAGCATCATGCGTACTTTCACTCTCCTCACTGCCCTCATCGGCGCAGTATCGGCAGCCCCCTCTCTCATCACAAGAGTTGCAACCCCCTTCTCCGTGGCCAGCCCCGGAGGCATCGACGACATCTCAGTCACGGGGAACAACATCCTCAACGGGACATACCACAGCCCAGCAACGACTGGCCCCAACAAATTCGCCAACCAGGCTAATCCCAAGTCTGGCCATCTCCCGATCAAACTCGTCAACAGCTTCGGCGGCGGTCACGTCAATGCGTACATTGCTGGTCTCGACTCTGAGAACAGGGTCGTCTTCGTCAAGGGCGATGGCAGCCTCTTGTATCCCAGCTCCGGAGGCTCCGAAATCCCCGTCCCCGTCAGCGACGAGATCAAGATCCCTCTGCCTGCCAAGGGCAAATCCCTCACAGTAACTGTCCCCATTGTCATCACGTCTGCTCGCATCTACTTCGCCGAAGGCACTCTCCCCTTCTTCATCGTCAGGATCCCTACTGGCGACGGCTTGGTACAGCCTTCTCCGGCAAACCTCAAGGACCCCAGCGCGGGTATCAACTGGGGCTTTGTCGAGCTTTCCTACACCGAAGGAAAGGCTGTGTGGGCGAACATCAGCTACGTCGACTTTGTTGGCATGATCCTCAGCATGAGCTTAAGCTCCACAGATGGAAGCACCCAGGTTACCAGAGGCCTTCACTCCTACGCACTCGGTGAGATTTGCAAAGACTTGGCCAAACAGACGGCCAAAGACGGCTTCCCTTGGGCCAATCTGTGCATCAGGAACTCCGAGGGAAGACTTCTCCGCGCCCTGGCACCAGGCGACTACAGCGACATCGACAAGAACGGCTTCAAGAATTACTGGAAGTCTTATGTCGACAAAGTCTGGGACCACTATTCCAGCAACACTCTCACCATCAACACACAATCCTCTGCCGGCAAAGTCGAGTGCAAGGTCAAGGACGGCAAGCTCCAGTGCGATGGTGACAACCGCAGCTACAGCAAGCCAAGTGCCAATGACATCTGGGGCTGCAACAGCGGGCCGTTTGCCATCAAGGCTGGGGACAATGAGATTCACAAGGCCGTTGTTCCGCGTCTGTGTGCTGCCTTTGTTCGAGCCACCTTGCTGATTCCCGGTGGCAACGTTCAGCCTGGCGTAAGCCGATCCAAGTACTACAAGACCAACCCCGCCAACCACTACAGCCGTCTGGTTCACCATTACGAGGTTGATGGGCGTGGCTATGCGTTCCCTTATGATGATGTCAATCCCAATGACAAGGAGAACGCTTCGGGGACTTTGGCTACGGGGACTCCTGAGAAGCTCACGGTCTACATCGGGGCGCCACCTCCTTGATTGTCCTAGGAAATAGCAGGCCGTTGTGAGATTTGGTTGTCGAACATCACGGCGACTCTTCATATGGTCACTTTGTGGAGGTTGAGGGGCTGGTTAGCCCTGGGTATATCCTCTTGAATTGTACATAGAACCTTGGGCCGAAGAAGGCATTTGGGCTGCAAGCTATCAGGCCATATGAGAACATGAATGATGCTGATTTTGAAATTGCCAATTGTCTTAGTGTCTCTTCAAGTGTCTTCACCATTGTTATGAACATCAAGATGATTGCGATTCGCAGTATCCGCTGACAGGTCGGAATCTTCACTCCCAGCTCGGTACTGTGCCTTCCAATACAGTAGAATAACCACTCCAGTGTCAACTTGGGTGCAATAGGTGCTCTTAAGTGATATCAAAGTCCGTCGCGCAAGCGAAATGACGTAAACCCAGAATGCAGGGGAGCGCGCGTTTCGGCACTGGAGACCCGGACAGGGGGCGTATAAGAGGAAGATGATCGCCATATGGTCCACCAAGTGACAGCATTAGAAATGCAACCTGGTAAGGAAAGTTATAACCATGCTCAGGTCTATAGGAGCAATAGTACTATGTACTATAGAACCTACCTTGACTGAAGGGCCTTTTGACATTTCGATGCCATGTCAGTGGAGACTCGAGTATCCAGGGTCCATGAGCCCAGAGCATTGTGAGCATTCTCTAAGCGCCCCGACAGGCAAGGAAGGTCTAGCAAAAGTTTGGAACTTTCTCGATAGTAAGCGAAAATACAACACGGGCAGCCCATGCTTTAGGTTTGCCGAGGTGTACTCCGTGTCCAACGGGATGAAGCTCTATCGCAACTTGCCGACAGTTGATGTATGGGCAGAATCCTGCCAAGAGCACTCTGCTGAGATAGGCTTGCTGCGGACGATGTGTCAGGTAGCATCTTCAATATGAAGTGGATGCAGGAACTCAGAGAGCACAACAGTCGTATAGTAAACACCATACATCTTTCCGTGTCCCTGGTAGAAGATGATAGATATTGTTGGTACGCAGGTATGCCTGTGCCGTTTGAAGCACAGGTCGCTAAAATGGCTATATCCGTCATCTCAAGGGGAAATCCAGGATTACTTCGGCCCGGCAGTTGGAAAATGACGAGTCAAATCCACACCTACTTTTGTATGTATGTAAGTAGATAATCCCTCCCACTCACTTGCCGCGTATGATCGGTAATGCTTCCCCGGTCCTCAAGTGCCGCTGTCATCCGTCAAGCCGACAGTTCGAGGCTGTGCGCCTCGGTTGCGATCCGATCGCTGTTGAAGGATGTTTACCCCTACACCGTCATATTTCTGTTCCCTTGTCATCAAAGAAAGCGACATCGTCTTTGATAGCAATGTGACGTGGCGGAAAGATGGAGACCGAAACCCTGGATACGGCGGCGTATAGAGGATGTAAAATGTTCTCATCTGTCTTACAGGGATTGGTTCAAGTGCCGTGTCTAAAAAGGGCAGTGAGATTGGACTGTCCGGGGTTGTCAATACGTCCCAGGAAAACCAGCAACTTCCCAAAGAAGCAACAGGAGAATTTTCACTTCGGTCCGCAGCCCGCAGCAGATAGGCCTAGAGTATTACATATGTCGGATATTGGTAGCCGTAGCTGCTACGCAAAACGTCCGACAACCGGATCCGTATACAGCCAAATAACAAGTACGATGCCGCCTTCGAAATCAGCAGAAGATCTGCGATACAGCCCAGGATCTATGGCATTGCCGGGGCAGATACGGAGAAGATCCGTCTGATATCTTACTCTTGCGAGGATGGCAGACTGGGAAGAGCAACTTGGCAGGGCATCAGCAGAAGAGAAAGGGGCCTCTTCTGTTCTACGAGATTCTACCCCTAAGATTGCTCGCCGCTGGGTCTGGAAATGTTTTTGCGATTGCTTTGATATCTACTTAAGTCGTCAGAGCCCGAGCCAACGTAGATGATGTATCACAAAGACGACCAACAAGAAAGATTTAAGCTTATTGCGTTGACGGACATACAGTCTACAGTGCAGCTATTGTATTACGATGTCAACTCTTACAGTTCTGGAGCCTACGTTGCGGCTGGACGCACCCACAGTCAAGTTACAATCACCAAAGCAAGCAGACGGGCAAGTGCAGGTCGTGATTCCGGATTTGTTCTCCTCGATCATGGCTGTTGAGCCCACCATCAACCCTCATTACAAAGATGTCAAGGCCGAAGCAGATGCGTGGTTCAAAAGGTAACTTTGACTTGAACGTTCAGACCTCTTGTGGTGCTAACTTGGCTGACATGAACCTAGTTTGTTGCAATTGAAGGGCAAAGCAGAGGCGACTTTCAACAAGACCGATTTTGGATTTGCAGCTGCTGTTTGGGCCCCTTCAGCGGACAAGGACAGATTCCGCACAGCTGTCGACTGGGCAAACTGGGTAAGTTGTGCTGCCTACTGTTCATATCGCTCATTGATTTGCGGGTTGATCTAATGAATGTTCCTAGATATTTTATTTTGATGATCGTAAGCCACTACAATGTCATAATATGGTGACAAGGCAGCTCACATTTGATGAATAGAATTTGATGAAGGACATCTAGCAAATGATCCAGCTGCGGCGCAGGCAGAGATTGATTCCATCCTCGCGATTCTTGATGACAAGCCAACTCTTGCTGAGACCGACAAGCCACTCATATATGCTTTTCAGTCTATTTGGGACAGAATAAAGATGGTATGTAGCCCTCTGCGTATCTGATTGTTCACAGCTAACCACCTTATTGCAGGGTGCAACACCAGGTAAAAGAAGTCAAACACCTCGTCCCAGGATCAAGGAAAGGCCCTGACTAGTCAGCAGAAGTACGAGAACGTTGGAAAGATGCCCATAAGAAATATGTCGAGGGGTTGATCTATCAATCTCAACGGACAAAGCTTGGTTCTGCTGCCGCCGCAACCGTGGATGAATACATGAGTTACCGAAGGGAAACGATCGGTGTTATATTGGCTATTCGACTGGTTGAGTAAGTCTTCTTTTCGTCCCTTGAGATATGTAATCCCTAACATTCTGTTTCATAGATATGCAGAGAACATCAAGCTTTCCCAAGCTCAGATGAATCATCCGGCACTGCAGTTGTGCACTCGAACGGTTGTAGATCTCGTGATTCTGTAAGTCGATATCACATAATCACCGGTGATGGCTGTCCAATAACCAATGGTCAGTTCAAATGACATTTTATCATACAAGAAAGAAATGGTATGTGTCTCCCGCAGAATGTTCCTACTCTTGAGACATGCCACTGACCTCGCCCAGGAGCTCAATGATGCAGGGAACAATTTAGTCACAATACTCAAGGCACAGAAGCTCTCCGATCAGGAGTCAATGGACAAGATAGGCAGAATGCTCGAAGCTTGCTACGAAAGTTGGTATAACGCACTGGATGAGCTGCCAGTATGGGGGGCAGATATCGACCAAGAGGTGCGCAGATATCTGGATGCCTGTCGTAACGTGGGCCTTGGCAATCTTCACTGGAGGTAAGAGGATTTGTAGCCCGGGGATTTAACGATTGATATGTATTAACGGCTTCATAGTTTCCGCTCTGGTCGATACTTTGGAACATCTGGCGAGGAAGTCCGCAAAACTCGAATCTTGACGCTTCCTTCCGCTTAGCTCCCAATCCTCCCCATTGCCATTTCAGCAATAGAATAACACCGTTCAATCTGACTTGGGATGTCTCATCACTGGGAAAGTTGTCAACATTACATCACGGCGCAATATTCAATATCAGGGAGGTATCAAACTGGCCGTATGAGATACCTGTAGCTTCTGAGGTGCGATGATGAAACATGAGATAGTTCATACAATACCGAGTCATGCTTTCTAGACATGGATCCTCGTGCCACAAGTCAGCCTCGACCTGCTCTCAATGTTTAGCTCTCGTTCTTCGTATAGATTTTCCTTCCACATATCCCCTTCCATTATGCGCTATGCGTAACGCAAACAGCTTCCAGAGCCTTGATACCTTCTAGACTCGTGGGTGCTATTGACCCCATATGTTGTATTTCTACCCATGGCCGCCCAATCTGGATGGATGTACGATATCTGAAAGGGTCCATGGCTCTTGATATACACTTTGTAGTAGGAAAACGTTCACATCAGAATTTTCTAGATCCAAGCAACTCTTGTGTGCAATGCCTCATAACCTTCGTCTTGTAATGAATACAAGAGCTCATGACGATCGAGGCTTTTCAGATAGGTTGCCTGTGGTTGAGGGGCCATGAAGGCTCACGTCAAGTTTGGTCTATGCTACCCTATAATCCGGGTTGACAAATCCTCACATCGCGAGATTTTTTCAGTCGAGTTTGGTTAACAATAGAAACTGCCCAGAGTACCGAATTTTGTCCGACAATCTCCTGAGAAAACGATGGCGGACTATGTCATCGAGTGGTGAGAAGCTGATGACGCAGAGCAGCTGGAATGTGGCACCACCCACACGGTATGCGTACAGTACCAGCCAGCTTCAACGGCGATCATCTCGATCTTCCAGTCGGGGGAAGCTGGGGTCACTCAAGGGCCATGATTCGCAGACTTGTCACGCATCGTGGGGAGAGGGTCGGATACCCTGCTGCTCATATCGAACCAACAACATGTGAATCCGAAGGGGCAACCCGGAGAAGAGCTGACGGGTAGGAGGCCGCCTTGAAGTCGAGCCTCGATGCGTCCGGCAGCATATGTTATCTTGGGTGAGACAGATGCGCGGATACTCGCAGCACAGCGGCTGCAACCTTGGGGCTTAGGCGAACGAAGACCCGGCCGTACCTGCACCGCTCTGATATGATCCCAAGCGGATGTGAAGTTAACGAGAATGCATGTTTCCGTTTCTGTGCTCTCACAAGACTCCCTTGAAGCATATACGGCTGCCAACAACGGAACAGATATAATCTGTACTACAGACAAGTCGAGCATGGCAGGGATGGCTCTTCCGTAGAATGCACAGTGGAAGGGTATGAACAACTTCTGATACTTATTGGGCCACAGATCCTAGGGGCATTCATCTTCTGTGGCCGTGCTCGTGGTGCCGTGGGGGAAATCAGGCGGGTCTTAGAGGAAACTTGACGCCACGACTTCACAATGCGCCGAAACTACCAGGTAGGTACCTAAACCATTGCCCCTGGAAGCGCATCCCGCTGAGCCAGAATGAGCCCGATATTCTCATCAAGACGACATGAAGTTCGATCAGGCTCCGAAGCCAAAGAACGGTCGACATCATCCAAACCAGACTGAACCGCGTGGCCAACACCGAGTCTAGACCCGGCTGCAAAACCAAGTTTTGGGACAGCCAAGGGTTAGTATGACGAGATTGAAATTGAGTAAAGACACAAAACAGCTGCTTGTCACCCACGCCTGCGTGTGACTGGCGCAGTCCCCTTCGACCCACATAAGATACAGCTGAGCAGGGATGCAGACCTGAGAGGAGAGAAGAGCAGTACTAGAGTGAGTGAGCTGCAGGCCAAATTTTTTCCAACACAAAGACAAGCTAATCAACAAGCAGAGAGGGCAGCCGAGCAGGGGGGGCGCTGAATCCACAAGCCACGTCCCCATTGAGTTTATCGAACGGTGACCCTCCCTCGTGGGAAATGAGATTGCGAGTTGAAACTCGGTGCACAGGCAGGGAGGACCTGCAAAGAAAGACAAGAGAGGGCCGAGCCGCAAAGGACGAGAAGAAAATTCTGCTCAAATTACCGGGAAAAGGGTCTTGTGGTGCACCAGTGAGTGTGTAGGGGAGGTGCAGGGCCTTCAATTGCAAGCGAATAATTGCATATCGACGATGCAGGCAATGAATGAATGATAGTCGCAGCTAGTCTCGAAGTTCTCCTCATCCTCAGCTTGTTTCGACCTTGCGCTGTGCTTCTCCTCCGTTTCTTGTGCCTCGCTATCATCGACTTCTGTTCTCGCCTTCCGGTCGTCTGGCACGGCCAAGTCCGCTCGTTAACCGCCCAAGCCACATACGCACAAGATCTAATCGCAGCTGGACAAGCACGCAGGTTTCCAGACCATCCAAAACGCCCAACCCTCTCTTCCAAGCTTCTGCGAGGGAGAACCCACATAGGCTAGATCAGCAGATTGGCGCCGCAGCCGGGTCCTTGCCGGGCTGAGACAGTGTCTTATTAGTAGCACGGCCAGCTCATCCCAGCTCAGCTCTGGGGGGGTTGATGAGAAACAATCAACGTCAAGTCAAAAGAGCGGGAGAAGAGTAAGAGAGACACACGAGCTAGGCCAGACGAGAAGACAACGAGAGGTAGAGTTTCTACTACTAGTACCTGGTACTAATCAAGGGGGGCGCATTCCTCGTGCCTTTTCTTCGACGAAGGAGATACGCGTTTATACTTGACGATTCAGATCCGGCACCCACTGCCGCTCAGCTTCAGCTGGCTGCTCGGAACTCGCCTTCCCTGTCCCGTCTGTGTCGCCATCGACAGATCGATTGTTGATCAATTCTGCTACTACTAGTAGTAGCATTGATTCACAGAGCACGGGCACGAGACAAGTGCTCTAGTGCTCTCGGCTGGCGTTATTAGACGGGCCTGCCTCTTGTCTCGCTCATCTTCCTCCCTCCACCTTGGCAGACCTCTGTCAAATCTCACAAAACCCCTGCTTTTTGCATCTCTTCAATCCACCTCTTTGGAGCGTTCACTTCAAACTGCGCAGCCAGCCCTCTATTCCGAGTCGCTCGTTTACTGCATTCACTCATTACGGACGACGCAACGATATACCCGAAACAGCCATCCATCCAACTCTCGTAACGGCTTCGAGCATCGCCCGACGCGCGCTGCATCGGCTGCGAGCACGACGTCGTCAAGATGGGCAACTTTATCAGTTGGCTCAACAAGAACTTGGCCCCCGATGAGAACCAGGGCTCGGCGCGGGAAACCCAGCCACAGTCGGCATGGGGTGAGTTGAGCTTTCGCTATAGAATCGATGAGGCTTCTCCTGGATGGCTGACTGACGTTGTGCTTTGCTGTAGGCATGGTTGATACTCTCATACCTGTACTAGTAGTATCGAGCATCTACATCATCATCTTCTTATTCTTGAGGAGGTCCCAGCGGCGCTTCTATGCACCGCGTACATACCTGGGGTCTATACGCGAAGAGTAAGTGCTGCTTCTGTTCATGCGCAAAAGCTCCTATTGCCTTATCAAAACTGACGGTGACGGCCCATAGTGAGCGAACGCCAAGTGTGCCAAGCAACTGGCTGACCTGGTTCGCTGCCTTCTGGAAGATCCCCGACGCCTACGTTCTCACCCATCAGAGTCTCGATGCCTACCTCTTCCTTCGATTCTTGCGCATCTGCTTCATCGTCTGCCTCGTCAGCTTGCTCATCACCTGGCCCATTCTGTTTCCCATCAATGCCACCGGAGGCAAGCACCTGTCCCAGCTTGAGATCCTGTCCTACAGCGACATCGACATCAACATTCACAAGGACTATCTCTACGCCCACACCTTCGTTGGGTGGGTTGTCTATGGCTTCCTCATGTACATGATTACACGCGAGTGCATCTTCTACATCAATTTGCGCCAGGCACATCACATCAACCCCCACAACGCCAAACGCATCTCTGCCCGCACCGTTCTGTTCACGTCGGTTCCGGATGAGTACAACAATGAGGAGCGTATCCGAGGCATGTTCAGCGGAGTCAAGAGGGTCTGGGTCTGCGGCAAGACGGACGAGCTCGACGACCTGGTGGAGAAGCGAGATGAAGCCGCCATGAAGCTGGAAAAGGGCGAGATCAGCCTCCTGAAGCTCGTCAACAAGGCTCGTACCAAGGCTCAGAAGAAGGGAGAGGTTCAGCCCCAAGGCCCCGCCTCCGCCAACACCCAAGATGGCGATATCGAGACGGGCAACATTGCTTCGCGCTGGATCCCGGATAAGAAGCGCCCTCACCATCGCCTCGGTCCCCTGGGCCTCGTTGGCAAAAAGGTCGACACCATTGAATGGGGCCGCTCTGAGCTGCAGCGACTGATTCCCGAGGTTGACAAGGCTCAGGCTGACTGGAGGTCGGGCAACTACGAGAAGGTCCGCGCCGTCTTTGTCGAGTTCGAAACCCAGGGCGAAGCCCAGTTCGCCTACCAGTCCGTAACCCACCACGAAGCCCTGCACATGGATCCCAAGGCCATCGGCGTCCAGCCTGGGGAGGTTATCTGGAAGAACCTGGCCCTCCCATGGTGGCAAGTCATTATCCGCCATTACATAGTATATGGCTTCATTGCGGCGCTCATCATCTTCTGGGCCATTCCCGTTGGTATCGTCGGCTTGATTGCCCAAGTGAACACGCTCAAGAGTATTCCTGGTCTGACCTGGATCGGTGATATCCCCAAGGTGAGTACTGTCTCGTCTCGTCCCGTTTTACTTGGTCCGGTATATGCTAATCCTGCACAGCCCATTCTCGGCGTTATCTCAGGCCTTTTGCCAGCAGTCGCCTTGTCCGTCCTCATGTCGCTGGTCCCCGTCATCATGCGCCTCTGCGCTCGACTGGCTGGCGAGGTGTCCCAGTCCCGCGTCGAGCTCTTTACCCAAAGCTCCTACTTCTTCTTCCAGCTCATTCAGGTGTTCCTGATCCAGACCTTGACCAACGCCGCCTCGACTGCCCTTGTCCAGATCGCCCAGCAGCCGGGACAAGTCTTCAACATCCTCTCTTCAGCCCTGCCGACTGCGTCAAACTTTTACATCTCGTACTTCATCGTCCAGGGCCTTACCATTGCCACCAGCGTCGTCACTCAGGTCGTCGGATTCTTCGTCTTTACCCTGCTGTACAAGCTGTTGGCCAAGACGCCCCGAGCCATGTACAAGAAGTGGACCAGTCTCAGCGCTCTTTCTTGGGGCAGCCTTCTCCCTGTCTACACCAACATTGCAGTCATCAGTATGTCACAACCCCTGGTTGCCTCTACGCTAGAATCATGCGCTAACAGTCCTCACAGGCATCACATATTCAGTCATCGCTCCCCTGATTCTGTTCTGGTCAACTATTAGTATGGGCTTGTTCTACCTTGCCTACCGCTACAACGTCCTCTTCGTCACGGAGACTCGCATTGACACGCACGGCTTGATCTATCCTCGTGCCCTCAAGCAGCTGTTTGCCGGTATCTACCTGGCTGAGATCTGCATGGTCGGTCTGTTTTCCGTTTCCAAGGCCGCTGGACCTGCCGTCCTCATGGCCATCTTCCTCGTCTTCACCATTCTGTACCACATCACCCTGTCCAGAACGCTTGATCCCCTCCTCTTTGGCCTGCCACGGACACTCCAGGCGGAAGAGGAAGCTCTTGAGCAGCGCACCGCCGGCAAGACTGGCACCAGCGTGGAGGAGGGCTTGGCTTCGAACAATGCATCGCACGACGACACCAATGGCAAGGGATCCGTCCCCAACTTTGCGCCCAGGGCATCTGCCAAGCGGGGCAACTTCATCCTCAGGTTCCTCAAGCCCTGGATCTACGCGGATTACCACACCCTGCGCCAACTGTTCCTCACCGAGGAGCACCTTGCCCAGCCGACGCAGTATGCTGAAGAGATTGAGGCCGAGGCGTATCTGCCACCGTCCGTCGCGAGCAAGACGCCCATTCTTTGGATCCCCGCGGACCCGGCTGGTTTGTCCAAGCAGGAGGTTGCTGCGACGAGCAAGGTAATTCCCATTACCGACGAGGGTGCGGAGCTTGACGAGAAGAACCATATCAGGTGGGATGCTGAGGGCGCTCGACCACCGATCTGGGAAGAGAAGATTCATTATTAATAAGGCGGTCTAATACTTACCTGATACCCCTACCGGCTTTTGCATTCTGCCTGCGTTCTGCGTTGGCCCAGTTTTCTTTTCTGCATGAAGATTTGTTGTTGCGTTGAGTTCAAAGGAGAGAGAAAGAAAAAGGAAGAAAAAAAGAGACAGAAAGAAGAGGTTGTAATGTCTTATCTACAATCTGTCCTATGTATATGTTTTAGCATGACATCAGTGTAAGACGACGACACGAGGCAGCAGTTCGAGAATAGTAGACGAGTTTGTGTTGTGATATCAAGAGGGCCAGAACACGCAGGCTACAGTATCTTGCATATTTGTCGGCGATTCAAGTCAATATCGTCTAGAATAGAGAGAATAATCGTGAAGACCGTCTATGTGCACTGAATGCTCGTTTTGACTCTTACAAAAAGCGAATACTAGTAGTAACAATAGGCAATACTGCCCGATAATGCTATGTACAACCGGCATGTCCATTTCCTCTGCCGCGTCTTCCCTGCTAGTTGACGGTGAACGGCGCTTCTAGGCTCTCGTCATTTCCCAGCTGTGGGGGCTGAGGCGATGGATGGAGAAGATGCCCGTCAGCACGCGTTGATGATGATAGTACACGATACGCCTGTATTACAACAACAAGTCTTGCCTTTTTTCAAGTGGAAGTTCAACATGTACTATTACACCGGGAAAAGATGGGCGTCGTATCGAAAAGGACATGTCCAATGGCATCGATCTGGGCTGCACAACATCTGTTGTTCCCCAGCCATTGTGGCTGGACGGGGCTTGGTGAGTAAGGTGATCGTGCTTTGCCCAGCCCCTCGGTGCGTCACATGTGCTTGTTTTTCCTTTGGTAGGTGGCTGGGGTGAGGGATGCCCAAGAAGGCAGTTCGGGAGACGAACTGGGCTGACGAGAGGGTAAACAGCAGTGACCTCTGCGAGAGGCAGCACATTGTCTTCTCTATTCCATTTACTGTTCACAATTCCCTGCAGTCATAACAGAAGCACCTAGTAACAACAACTTATCAGCTTACCATTGCTCAACTCAAGGCAGAATAGGTAGCATGTTCATATTCTTCTCAGCAGGCAAAAATAGCTGAATACTGCTACTACTACAAGTGGTCAGATGCCAATTTGGGACCTGGAGCCGCTAGAGGGGCCTAAGCCAAACTGGGGAAGCGGAAGAGGGCCAAGCTTTGGTTGCTCCGTGCAACAGCGGTTGACCGATGACAACAAATGGAGAAGTGGGGGAGGAGGATAAGTGATGTGCAAATGTGCAGGTATAGTAACTGTGAGCGTTGTGGTGGTCAGCTATTTCTGATATCGTACAGTATTAGTGACGGAGTTGATGATGCCAGCCTTGAACAGAATTGAGGTTATAGGAGTGAGTATAATGGTATGTATTGTAATGCTGTAGAATATATCGTGGCAGAAAGTCTTATTAGCATTGGCAGCACCATGTCTGTGAATCATGAAAGTACATCACATCAAAAGACGGCACCGCACCTGCCTTGATTGCCAGCGGCTAAAGCCTTGCGCAGGTCCAACCCGCAGCCCACAAAGCACGGGCAACAGCGGCCGGCTGCAGCTGCACATGCTAGCTCTTTCCCTCGCCATCGGGTCCGACTGGCTCCTGCCGTCCCCTTGTTGACAGCCTGAGCCCGGATCTGTCAGTCGCCCGTGTGCCGCGCCTTCCTCTGCTGCTGTTGACAACTGACAGTAAGGTACTGACTGGGAAGGAAGCATTGCTGCTCTCGGCCAGCGCTAAAGCCGGGGTCCAGCCCACCGCTTTGGGCGTCTCTCTTCTGCCTTCTGCCTTTGATCGTATTCCTTGTCACTCCAACACCTCGAGGTCCCTGCATCTCTCGCGCCTTTTGGCTCTTCAGCTTGCTCTTGTTGGTTTCTTTTTCCTTGTATTTTTTTGCGCCGAGTCGAGAGCTGGTCGAAGGCGGCTGACCTCATACCGATCGATCCTTGCTTCACTCCCCCAGCTTCGCTTCTTGCGCCGCCTCGTATTGTGAGACCAGCGAGATTGGCTCCGCGGCTTCAGCTCTTCTTCTTCCACTGCGCGCCCTCGATCCTTTGTGAGGGAGCTGCAGCAACGTCACGGCTCACTTGGCAGCAGGCGGTGGATGCGATTCCAGGCTGGCGAGAGCTAGGCACGAACAGCGTCAACTCAAACTCGGAGAAGGAAGCTCACCAAACCCGAGGCTCACGGTTGCGACGAGGCTGCGACGATCGACATGCCACG
This sequence comes from Trichoderma parareesei, assembly GCA_001050175.1. NCBI lineage: Eukaryota > Fungi > Ascomycota > Sordariomycetes > Hypocreales > Hypocreaceae > Trichoderma > Trichoderma parareesei. The sequence continues at coordinate 22,177 of LFMI01000794.1, read as the reverse complement.
ATGATATGATCGACAAGCGACGACAAGGCAGAGATACCCCAGAACAAACTCAGCAAACAACGAGCACCTCGGCGCGCGAAGCGAGATCTCGGAGCGAACCCGATCAATGGCCGTGTCACCACCAGATCCGTTTGCTCGCGGACGCGCGCATCCGCATCGCGCAACACCAGGACGTGCGCCGTCGAGTCGCTCCTTGGGGACCGCGGCGCTGCTGCTGCTGCTGCTGGGAGCTCCGTTGGCGGCCGCTGCGCACAGCTTCCCCTATGTCCCGACGCAGATCCTCGCGCCCGATGCGTGCTTCAACCAGAGCGCGTGCCACCGGCCGGATCTAGCATACATCTTCACCCAGGACGGCGACGACAATGTGCAGTTCCTGTCGCTAAACATCTCGAGCACCGTGGGAGCCGACACCAAGCTGAGCCCCGTCACGACGAGCCTACCCTTTGTGGGCGGCGACAATCCGAAGAACACGGCATTTGGCGCGGTGAGGACAGAAGAAGGCGCTGTGCTGGTATACTCTGGACAATGTGACAAAGGGCCGGGAAGCGTGTGGACGTATGGGGAGGGGGCTGCCTCTGGGAGTAGCGGTGATGCAGCTTGGACGAAGCATGCGACAACGCTTGGCACGTCGCAAAAGGGCAGCTCGTCGCGAGGGCCGTACTTCCTTGGGGGGACCATTGCCTTTTCCGCGACGCTTGCACCGCTGCTGGACGAGCCGACGATATACAGCTACGGTGGCATGTGTGATACGCCCTCGGACAGCTCAAAGGGCTGGCAGTCTGCGGCAAACTACTCCACGGGCATGCTGACTCTCGCCTCAGCCGACAGCAGCCCTTCCTCCAGGTCGTACGCGCAGAATGTCGCCTCAAGCTCTGGGCCTAAGACGCCCATAGCTGGATTCAGCCTCACCGCGCTGCAAAGCTCCATGAGCAACATTTCCGGCACAGTCACACAGCAGACGGCGTACGTCATCCTCGGCGGCCACACCAAACAAGCCTTCATCAACATGAGCACCGCCGCCGTGTGGAATCTCCCCGAGGAGTCTTGGTCCTACGTAAACGTTCAGCAATCAACCGACAGCCCCGATGGCGTGGAGAGTCGATCTGGTCATACAGCCGTTTTGAGCCAGGATGGGCGTTCCATCATTGTGCTGGGGGGTTGGGTTGGCGATGTGACGAATGCAGCCGAGCCGCAGCTGGCCATCTTGGAGATGAGCCAGGCGTACAGTTCGTGGAGATGGACGATACCGAAGCAACAGCCAAAGTTTGCAGAGGCCGGCATCTATGGACACGGAGCCGCGATACTTCCGGGAAATGTCATGATGGTGTATGGTGGCTGGCAGATTAAGGATTCCGACACGTCCAGCAAGATGAAGCGACAGTCCGGCGTCACCACGGCACCGCAGTTTCTGAACCTGACCGATATGACGTGGTCGACGACCTATAGTAATCCTACCCCAGCCAAGACCGGTGGCCAGAACCCGGAAGATGCCCCTGGCAAGACCTCTGATGCAGCCAAGTCAAGAGTCTTAGGGTTGAGTCTCGGATTCGGCATTGGAGGTGGGCTGATCCTCTTCATTTTGGCCTTGGTCAGCTTCTTTTACTGGCGCAAGAAGCAACGGAGACGGGCCGCTCGCGACGAAACCATCAGGGCCATGGCCCAAGACGCCAGCATGTTCGTACACGACGGCGTTGACATGGCTGAGCGACCTGATACCTTCCCCTGGGGCTATCGAAGCTGGTACAATGGTGGGCAGGATCCATATCGGACAAATGGAGACGACCGATCTTCTGGATATGAAAGCATGCGTGGCTCGTATGGCGGCTATGCACCTGTCGTACCAGGGGTCGTGAGGAAGCCAGTGGCTAGGCAGATGCGTGGCGGTTATGTGCCGGCGAACGCTCCGCTCAATAACCCTGTTCATACTCCGGGCCAGATTCACCCCATCATGGAGGACGACGAGGAAGATTTGTCTTACCAACAGGCCAATCCCGCCGAGGCCACGACGCCCACGTCGGACGCATATTCCGATCCCTTCATGACGCCAACAGCTGCCGTGGCCTCGGGGGCTCTACCAGTTTTCCAGCCTCCGCCCCCTGGCCAGAGCACGGCTGGGCCCAGCACAGACGGCCCATTTCAGCACGATCCAGATGTGCAAGACTGGGTATCGGATGTGGACGCCGCGGATGCCATGTTGGCGAGGTATAATAGCACTCGCCAACACGGGCGTTCATCGCCCACGCGGCGAAGCTCTCAGCGCTCATCCGGCATGCATGAGGAGGATCTTCATATGGACTCTGGCATATCAGAGTCTACCCGCAGCGCGGGAGATGGGCTGGGCCGCTCCGGCTCCGGCCGATGGTCCGCCATTATTGCTACGGCTGGCCTCTTTGGCGGCAGTTCTGCGCCCACCACAGAGCCGGGCAAGCCTGGCAGCTCCTCTTCGAGCAGCTACAACACGGCAAAGTCGGGCTTCGGTGCCTTGCAGGCAGAAGGCCCCAACCTGCTGCTCGGCAGAACCACGCCTGGGAGTCCGTACGAGGACGACGAACTGCAGCAGCCCAGCTCGCCATCGAAATCGAAACCGCCTCGGAGAAGCTGGCTAGGCTCGTTGAGACGCGTCTTTTCGGGCTCAGAGTCTCCCTCGAGTGACTCGCCTGCCATGGACAGATCAGCCCCACGGGAGATTTCCACAGACATGCTGAGCCACGACTACGAGCCGCCGCTCTCAGCACTGGGCAGCGAGCTCCTTAAGAGGAAGCAAGGGCGCCAGGACTGGGAAGGCGGCGAGAGCAGCAGCGCCATGGAAAGAGAAAACGAATGGGACATTGAGAGAGCCGTGGAGAACCGCCTGGTTCAAGTCATGTTTACCGTTCCCAAAGAGCGCCTCCGCGTTGTCAATGCCGACGAGCTCGACGACGGCACGAGCACCGACGAAAGACTGCCACTTCACATGCCACAGACGGCGGAGCTCGTGGACATGGATAAGCGATCATCTCTGATGGAGGCCTCGCTCCGCAGCACCAGCAAGCTCAGCTCCCACAACGACGACGAGGGAGGAGGCGTGCCCGTGGACGAAGGCGATCGCGACGACGGCTTCCTTCGGGTCGACCAGGACGACTATGACGATCGCGCGGAGATGATCGAGAGGCCGCTGTCGGTGGTGACGGACATGACGAGGAGCGAGCGGCCAATTTCGATTGCGACGGATGTGTCGTTTGCCCGGTCGGCGAGCGTGTACACGGCCGAGGCCATGACGTTTGAGCGGCCCAAGACGAGAGTGCTGCAGATGGTGGACCGGATCGAGAGCTTTGGGACGGAGAGCAAGGACAGCAGTCCCTCGGTGAGTCGGGCGGGGACGCCAGGGATACGGAGCATCAAGAGCAAGAAGTCTTTGCGGAGTGAAGAGTTGAAGAGGCAGTAAACTCTCTACCTATGACAGTTTACCGAGGGAGGGGTGAAGCAGGATGATAAAGGAGGGCAGGCCGGGATTGGGCAATATGGGTTCTTTTTAATTTATGGAGGGATATTGGGATATTGCATTGGTTTGGAGAATTTTGTTGTTGGGAGTTTATATCACCATCTTCTCTCGTTTTGCTGGAGCGTAAATTGAGCGTTCATTCTTCTTTTTCTTTTGCGTTTGCGTTGGTTTGGGTCTTTGGTTGGAGATGTGGCGGCGAGTGGGCGGTTTCTTGTATATACCTAGCAGCCAAGGATGGATGGCATAGGAGATGGATGATATGGGTGGATGGATGGATGCTCCAGGACAGATGGGGGGGGGAGAAGCGTTGGAAGGATGGAAAGGAGCGAGAAACGAGAAATGTATCCATGTTGATGCCATACGAGGATACGTATGAATATATACGTTGTCCAAGCCCAAACGCAACTCCAATTCCCAGCCATACTATTCCCATTGTTTTTCAATGCCGCAGCTGTCCGCTTATATATCGTACATATGTATACCAGGCGCCAAGTAAACAAACGCCATTGTCTCAACCCAAGAATGCAACCAGTAGGTAGCCAAGCACAATACCAGATGGCAGTACTAGTAGTACATACCAACATTACCGCAACCAAGCATTCCACCTGAGCACAGTCTCAATCAGCCTCCTCCCCGGGAAATCCACAATCACGACCCCAACCCTCGCCAGGTCGTCATTGCCCGACGCATCCTCGAGATACTGCCCCGTCATGTCATTCATGCCCTGAATCGTCCTGTTCATCGGACCCGCGGCGGCCTCGATCGGCAGCACGCCCACCGACGCCGACAGGTGCGCCAGATACAGGAACCTGTTGTCGTCGGGCGCCAGCGCCGCGTGTTCCAGCGCGTCGCGGATGGCGGTCCACTTCTCCGCGAGGTGGTACACGTCTGGAATAACCCACAGATCCTCGAGCACCATCTCGGGGCCCTCCCACAGCAGCCCATAGGGCCCCCCATCCCGCGCGTCAAAGTTCTGCAGGATAAAGACTTTCGAGCGCAGCTCCCCGAGGGTCGGTATCGGCGCCGCAAAGTCGTAAGTATGCAGGTGCTTGGCCGACCCGGGCGCCGTCGTCGGAGACGCCCAGTGGTGATAGCGAAACGCATCCTCAAACGAAGCCGAGTTGTTTGTCCCAATCGGGCCCCCTTCTTCTTTAACACGCATGATGACCGCCTCCGAAGGGTGCGCATCCAAGAAGTCAAACACGTCGAGCAGGACCTGCTCGTAGCTGAAGCCCGTGTACCCGTTCGCGTGGTAAATGTGCAGCTTGTCGTCCCTCACCCGCGCCCGGATGTCGAGATAGCGCAGCCCGCTGGCCAGCTGCGTGCTCAGGTTCCAGTTCTGGCACTGCAGCGTCTGCGACGCGATTCCGTACGTCATGGTGTCGTGCGTGCCCGGGATGCTCAGGCTCGTCAGGTGCACGTCGTCTGGGATCGCGGCCATCCAGTCCGGGTGAGGGCTGTCGCCGGCATCGAAGCTGTAGGCGGACTGGTAACCGCGGTAGCAGGTCGCGCCGACCATGCAGGGCGCCAGGGTGATGAGGAGGTGCAGGAGGGCCATTGCGCCGAGGAGGCAGGTCGCCACGAGGATGAGGAGGGAGCGGCGGCGGCGACGGCGAGGTGGAGGGGGAGGTTTGACGGGTAGCGAGATGGCGCCCATGGTGAGAAGCGTGTGGGATTATGGGGTAGGTCGGGATAGATACGGGCCGTTCGGAGAGAGATTGAACGTGTGACCGGTGCAAGAACGGCGGTCGAGTGTCGGATCGAAGCGCGGCCGCGAGTCTGCAGTCGGTGAGACGTGGGGAGGAGGGTGAGGATGAGGCTGATGGTGATGGATGGATGGAGATGCGGTTCAGCTCCGGTCAGTCGAGACACGGGCTGCAGCACACAGTTACATGCGTGACCAGCATCGAGGACGAGCCGTGATAGATTCTCCCGCACTCTGTGCCCTTGATCTGCACAATTGCGGCAGATGCGGGTTTCACAAATTGCTGCTGTTGTTGATGATGATGATGATGATGATGAATCTGATGCTGGTTGGATGTTTGTCTTGTATGTATTAACCGGAGCCGGACATCAAGAGGTGAGACTTATCGCGACCCGAAGATGCGCCGCTATCAACTCTCTCCGGACCGGCATCGGCTAGGTTGACGGAGGTAGATCGTGAGACCCTCTTCTGGATAGCATTACGAATCAACAGCTTGAGCTCTTCTGGATTTGTTGCGCAGATCAGATTAGTTGTACTCGATTGTGGACAACTTGCAAAGAAACTCGAGGAAATCTATTGTTGCAACGCTCACTTGACACCGCCAATTGAGTACTCGTAGCATATGTAGATAGAAGCTGGCTTATCACTTCCCCAGCCTAGCCCACGTGTGTAACAAAGCCTCCAGAATCAGCCACCCTTGCCCATCGAAATCCTTCTGCTATCTGAATCTGGAGTCTTAGCATATCCGCCACTTTGTTTCATGGTGTTTTCTGAATGGCAAAGTAGTAGCTGAGTAGGTAGGTACTCATGACAATTGACTACCTAGGTAATAGGTTGTCGGTTCCAACAAACCAAGGCTAAATAAAACCATATCGCGGCTTGTTAACCTCGCTGCTACTCAAAAGCTTCTCTCTGATACTCCTCATTCAGGAGTCATACTGGTACTTACTTTGCACATCCCGCACATCAGATCTCACTTACAAGGAACCCCCTACACGTTTGCTGACGCTCACTTACCCCAACGACAACCGACTAGGGCTACGAATCCCAATTATCCCTCGAGCAACGCAGCTTGCAGGGTCCTCCAGCTCTCATTCCCAGCAACCTGCCAGCTTGATCCCATCACATATGTACTATCATCACAGAGCCTTGCCATATGCTCAGATACGGAGTCCGGGGCAAACAACAGCCGGGCAGCTGCGACGCCCCCAGACCACGGCACTACCGCGTCCTAGAGCAGGCCCTCCGTCGATAGCTCAACGCGGCTTGCTCGTATTCGCGGGCGCTGGTTGGCGCGGCGCGGGAGGGAGCTCAGCCTGAGCCCCAGATAGACAATGTTCCGGCAAACGAAAGGAGTGTCGCCATCTGGGTCGCTTGTCCGATTAGACTTTTCACTTGGCTCGAGGGATGGACCCTGGAGATGTCAAGCCATCGCCGGAGACACATCAAGTTTCCCGTAACCTCGACCAGTCCGGAGAATAATAGGGGCCAAAGCCCGCAATCTTGGAAGCGACCACTGTACTTTCCCATCGTCTCCTGCTGGAGCTGAGGCTGAAGAGCCACATCCACAAGCTTCAAACAAGATTTGGTCCACCATGACAGAACCATCGACTTCGATTCTCTCGAGTGAGCGCATATTGTAGTACAGGTACAAGGCGGACTCCCTGCAACAAGGCCGTCTGTCGTCGTACCCAAGACCCATACGACAGAGCCAGCGTTTCCTTGTCAGAGTTTCCTCGTATTTGCTCGACTTACGCGTTCATCGGCGGCGTAAACTCTCTGCATCAATCTCCAGGACGCGTGAAGCCAAGGCCCAGGCAACAACAAAGCCGGAGAATGGACCGATTGACTGACTCGACATCCGCCGTGCCTTTTGCGGCAATGGAGTCTCTTCGTTCATGGTGAGTACGGAGCAGCAGCCGCGCTAACATGACGAGAGCTGCGTCAATCGGCGTTGCATCGCTCTCGTATGGCAGTTCATTTCAGACACCCAATTGGTCACCGCAATGCATTTCGTGATGGTGCTAGCAGCTGCAGCGTCAAAGACGGCCGTGTATACACCCTTTGCGCACACCGAAAGAAGAGAAGAATATGTCTTGCTGATGATGTATCTGCACGCATGGAAAGCAATCGCTGATGTGAATGGCTCGCCCTTGCCATCCTCACATGGCAATGGAGAATACGATACTAACCGCAGGCCGCCAACAGACAAGGACCACAAGTCTTGTGCTTGATGAAACACCCGTTCGGCTGCTCCCAATAATATCCGTGACGATCCATCGTCCTAGCTTGTCGATCCCTTCATGAGCTGTACAGAGATCAGCAAACGAGGCGTCATATGTGGCGCAGAAGATGGCTGAGATTCAGTTCCAGTCGCTTTCCCGTCGGTTCAGGGACTTTTGCCGTCCATTCGCATCTCTGCTATTTCCATCACCTTTCCTCGGCGATACACGCTGCCAAGAGCAGCAGAGATGGCATAAACTCGAGCTGGCGCCTCCTCAACACGGCTAACAGAAGACCGCTGCTTTGTCAACTCGAAGCAAGACTTTCACCTCTGTACTCCATAGACCATCCTGGAGAATCAGGCATGAGCATACTGGGCCCTTGATGCCACAGTCAACTGCCGTACGCGCAGGAACCTCCCCACAGGCTGCTCGTGACGAACCCATCGTATGATAAAACGATGCGATGCCGAGTCGACCGCTGCTTACCAGCGCCGATCCCTCCAAAAGCCAACGCCGTGACATCCGACACAAAGGCGCGAGGCCAACGAGCAGTCTCACCACCAGGGAAACACCGCTAGAGCATCAGGTTGTCGTTGAGGTTCCGCAAAAGGTCTCGCAACACTTGCATGATGGTGTCCCGGATTTGAGACCTAACCTCTTTTCCCCTTTGGTTGGCTGCATGATACAGTATTACTATGTACTAGTATATGGGAGGCTGGTAAGGGGGTTGGGGTGAGGGGGGAACGAACCGTGGGGGAGATATCCTCGCGATTGGCCAATGCAAGACAGTTGTCCCTCGGAAGGTCTTCTGAGATGGGACCTGTGGCTTGTCTGTACGAGTGTGAGGCCGCGTGTGTGCGAGCAGTTTGCGGAGATGGTCCTGCTGAGGTTGCCGAGAGCTCATGTCGGATAAGCTTGTGGTTCCATGCGGGGAACAGATGTCGACGTCCTGCTCCTTGCTTACGCTTTCTGCACCCTGCAGCCAACTGCTGCTTCATGTGCATAGGTATCTAGGTACGCGGTATGTGTATGAGCATGTATGTATGTACTGTACTGTACATACAAACACATCGTCGCCACCTCGCCTTGAAGATTCAAGCCATGAACAGCCCAGATACAGATCTGGTGTGGCTGGTGCAAGTATAAATAGCAGCTCAACAAGTGATGATGATAGAGGCGAATCGGACGTAGCATTTTGGAAAGACGATCCGCTCCATGGACTCGCCTCGCCAAAGAGAGACTCGATAGGGCTCCCTATGGCGCACGGAAGTGAAATCAAGGCATTGTCCGCGCGGGCCTTGTTCCGTTGTGGCCAGCAAAAGTGCATCTGCATCTGCTTGCTATCGGCATCGTGCCAAGGGCCGGCAATTGCATACAAGACACAAAACCTGAATGCTGTCCTTTGCCACAGATACCATCGACACGGCTAAATCCCAGGTACTTGCTGTTGTCGTCCATTGCGCATCCGTGAGTTGCCTCGCCTCCAAGTGCCAGTTCAGGTCTCTTGCGACATGCTGGGAAGTTCTCATGGGTGTACGTACCGTAGACGACATGCGGAGCCACGAGTCATCGTGCTCTGGGGAGGATTCGATCGGTGATCCGTACCTACAGGGGCATCTGGAGCACGCACCAAGCACCCGTCGAGGTTTTCTTCTGCGGCAGACATGGCAAAGGACGAATGCCTCGATCCAGCAACGCTGTGAGGGTGGTGCCACACCTTCCCCACTGCCGGCCACATCCTGGTCCTTGCTCTCCCGCCCAGCCAGACGTGCCATCGTCACGGACCCAAGAGATTGTCGCTGCCGGTGCAAGACGATGACTGAGCTTTTGAGACAGTTGCCCTGGCCCCAAGATGTGTGTCTCTTGATGGATCCGATTTGAAACATCCAACACGGACCCAGAGTGCGCTGGGTGTTCATCAAAATCGCTCACGGCATCATGGCAGATGCCCACGAGATTAGGGCGGACTTGCTTGCGTAGATAGCGGCAATTGCTCCGTAGCCATCACTCGACAGCCGGGGATATTTCCACCGCGTGATCCCGTCCCTCGTATCGCATCTGCTCCGGCGACTGCCAACTGCTCGTCAACTCCGTCAATTCCACGATCCCGCCGTACGAGTTATGGAATACATGCCCCGAGAGGCATAGCGCAGCGCAGCGGGCAATACTGTAGGTACGAGTACAGTATAGTACTGTACCTGTGCAGATGGAGAGGAAGACAGACAAAGAATCTGTACTTCCTGTGGGTGTGGGTGTGGGTGGGCACGCTGTCGATGGTGGAGATTGTGCCCTCTCGAGCCTTGCAAGCTCCTTGGCCGCAGCTCGCCATGGGCCAACGGAAAAGCAGGCGGTCCCAGTCGTCAAGGTTGAGTGAGCCACAGAAACCACGCTGGACACGAGCCAGGTCGAGGACTGGTTAACTCCGTACAAGCAGCAGCCCACACACCGTCATCTGCTGCTCGTATTCGTCGGCCACAAGCACAAGTGCAGAGCAGTTTCGTATTGTCTTGTTCTGTGACCTTTGCGTGCTCTTACCTGTTCCCTCGTATATGTATGGCCCATGTACCGAGTACTGGTGGCTTGTGACTCTGTACGGCCATCGTGACCCTTTCTCTGATGATGTCTTTTTTTTTATTCTTTCCCCTTTTTGTCGGTATCGTGACTGTTGCTGTGGGTGATATGGAGGTGATGGAGATGAAGGAGAGAGAAGATGGGAGATTGGCGGCAGCGGAGAATATCCGCTAGGAGCTCCAATGGCACCTTCCAGTTCGTTCCTGCCATGTGGTGCTAGTGGCAGCGCGACTTGGTTCTTGTTTGGTTCAAGGTTCTTGGTCTCTGTCCATTCGTACCGGTACAAGCGCCGGTGTAGCCACGCCTCGAGCCTCGAGCAAGCCCGGACACGGCACTGCTGACGGTACGTACCGAAAGTTGAGCGCCATCGACTCGGGTTGGGCTCCGTTTGATGTCCAGCCGTTGCTGATGTTGATATCGTCGAGTCTGGGCTTTATCAATCAGCCGTTTCTGCTGTTGGCAAGCATCCGGTTGAACTTGCAGAGATATTGGACTATTACCTTGCCTTACGTTCACGCAAACTGAGGTAGCATCGCTCCCTGCTAGGTATGAATGATACCTACCTTAGGTAGGGTGATGCAACGTATTGCCAGCACAATGCAGGTCTCTGCCCTCATAGTCGCGTCATAGATGCAAGAAAGCACCGCAATGCTGGCAGCATTGATGCATTATGCCATCCATACACAAGCCCTTGACTGCTTTCCTTCCACGGACAGGCGTGATGTTCATGTACGAGTATGTACTGCCGCCTGTGTCGATGTACCTACCTTATATCTATCAGCCACAGCTCGATCGCGAATGAGAAGCCGTACTTCCGCTGGCAAGGCATGTATCGGTACGCGATGAGCGACCTGCAACCTGCAACCTGCAACCACCCCGTCTGGCCGTACGAATGATGTGCTTGTACCTAGTAATTCAAGGGTTGGGATTCCAGAGATTCTGGCAAGATCGATCGCAAACGGAAGCGCAGAATTACAGGCAGCGGTTCCCATGTCTGGAGCGACTCGTCCTGCTGGTAGCGAGACATGATACCCGACTACTAAGGTACCTACAAACGAGGCGCCCACTGTGGCTTGCCTGCAACCTCGAGCGCACGGCGCCTCTAGCGGCCTCTTAGCTGGACTCCAGCAGCCCTTGGCCCGCTAGCCAGATGCCGCCATCAGCTGCCCCGTCGCCCGTAGCGCCGCAGTGACGCCATGGTCAGGGGTCAGGACGGGCTTTAGCGTGGCTTCTTTACGAAGTACCGGTACCAGGGAACAGCCACAGGCACGGACGGGCTGGGCAGATGGATGGATGGACGAAGATCATGGAAATGAACATCAGGAACGATGCTTGCTGGTTCTATTTTTTGGTCGGCACCGCTCTATGAAAGAGCCATTGATAGCAAAATCCGTACTCGGAACACAATAACCCGTCGCCACCGAACAGCAAGACGGGTTGTCCTTTTCTACTACCTCCATTGCATGTTTACCTGGTACCTAAGTAGGCAGTAAGGTACCTAAGGTACTGGACGTGTTGACTGCATCCCCCAAGTCACTCCAGGCGACGCCTGTCACTGCCCAGCGCTTGGGCCTGATCGCCTCCCCGGGACGCTGGAAGCCAGTACCTTGCCTGGAGAGAAGCCTGCAGAAGCAGCGTGTAAGAGGTCCACGCTACATGCACCTGTGCTCGTACCTGTACTTCCATACTTGTGCCGTCCAACCAAGGCTTCTGCAAATCTCCAGACTTCTTCCCTCTCTCTCCCGCTTCCTCACACCTCTCACACACGCTCTCCTCATCTTCGCCTCTCAACCTACGCCTTGTCGCCTTGTCGCCCGCCTGCGCAGCACTGCCTGGCCCGACTATAACACGACCTGCCACGCAGCGCCAGTGCCGTCCTCCATCATCAGCCACGAGCACCGTCGCCAAGCGCCTCAACAGCCAGAGCGAACGCGCCAGAGTCACTCGCCATAACACCTACACCTACCTTACAACCTACACCTACAACTACAGGACAGCAACACTCGGCTTCCGCTGCCACCAGCCACTGTCAATCATCTCCGAAGGCGGTTGGGCATCTGGGCTTTTCAACAGCCCCGGACCTTGAACACAAAGGCATCTTCGGCAGCCTTTTAGTCTAGTCCAAGACATTTTCTCATCGTCTCCGCTTCCCGGCTGCGCTGTTCCTGGCCGACCATCCCATCCTCCTTTTTCCTCTTCTTTTTTGGTTCTAATTCCTTGTTCTTCTTTATTCCTTTCTATTTTCTTTGGTCTAGTCCTGGGTTTGTTGTTCCTTTTTTTGGGTTTCCTACTTGAACTTTTGTGCTCCTGAGACAGGCTTCCTGTTCGGCACTGCGAGCCGTTTGTCCTTGTTCCCTGCGTTGCATCGTTCAGCTGCTTGCGACGCTCGCTTCGGCCCTGCTTTGGTCTCGCTGCACGTTCCAGCCTACAACATCGCCCGCCACAGAAAGATCGAGAGAAGATTCGAATTGAAGTTACCGTCCCGGTTGTCATCGAAGCATTCCAGCAGTCGGTTTTCTGGTTCAGCAGCACCGTGGTGTCTCTGACTCCCGCCAAAGCCTTTGTCGGCTTTCACCCAACCTCGGCCAAGACACCATCCACCCC